>WHVE01000519.1:0-95868 GCA_015178995.1 Trichophaea hybrida
GAACCCGGACCGGAGGCTCCGGGTTGGGACCGTTGCTAATACTAGACATGTGTACAACATGATGAGAATCGCAGAAGGGGATGAATGGAAAACGGCATTCAGGATCTGCTATAGACTTTTTGAATCTCTAGTTATGCTTTTCGGACTTACCAACGCACCAGCATTCTTCCAAGAGTTCATCAACGATACTCTACGACCATTCCTGGACATATTCTGCACACCCTTTTTAGACAACATCCTCATCGACAGCGATAACTTGAAAAAACATAAGGAACACGTCAGGACAGTCATGACCGCACTCAATGAAGCCAACCTCTACCGGAAAGCAGAGAAGGGCGAGTCTCATAAGGGAGAAGTCAAATATTTAGAACTAAATGTCGAAGTAAACGGAATCAAAATGGACCCAGAGAAAGTCCAAGCAGTTGAAAACTGGAAAGCACTGGAAAAACTTAAAGAAGTCCAAGTCTTTTTAGGCTTTGCTAACTTTTATCAACGGTTCATACGGAATTCAGGCAGGGTGGTACAACCGCTAACAAAACTTACGAAAAAGTTGGTACCTTTTCACTTGGGACCAGACCAAAAAAGGGCTTTCACAGAACTCAAAAGAGCCTTTATGACGGCACCAGTGCTAGCCCATTTCCATTATGGAAAAGAATCAGTGCTGGAAACCGACGCCTCCAGTTACGTATCCGCAGGAGTCCTCTCTCGGTAAGATGACCAATGAGTGCTACACCAACTGGCCTTCTTCCCCAAGAAACATTCGCCCGCCAAGGACAATTACAAAATATAGGATCATGAACTTGGTGCGATAGTCAAAAGCCTTGAAAAATAGAGACCAGAGTGTGAAGGGTCGCACATCCTATTAAGATCCTCACCAATCACAAGAACTTGGAGTATTTGATGATGTCCAAGTTGCTGAATTGAAGACAAACCAAATGGTCCGAGTTGTAGTCAAGGTTTAAGTTCAAATAGTCTACCGCCCAGGAAAACAAGGTCAGAAACCCGATGCACTCACAAGTATGCCAGGAGACATTCCTCCAAAGGGGGGCAGAAAAAACCCAACGAATCGTGTTAAAAACCGAAAACCTCGACAAAAAACTGCGCAAAAATTTGGTAGTAGCATTTATGGAAACAGTTAACATTGACAACGACTCGGTAAACCCTAACAAGCTGTGGAACTGGGTAAAAATATATGTAAGCAATGCCCAGAGTTAGGCATACACAGGAAAGAACCGCTAAAAGTCTCCAAATTACAACATATCCAACCCACAGACGAAGATAAGCTCAAGTGCATCCAAGAATTCCATGACTCTCCGCTCGTGGGACATCCAGAACGAGCAAAAACTTATCACTTGCTAGGCCGAAGTTACTCCTGGAGTGAGATGAAGAAGGACATGAATCGCTATGTACGCAACTGCCACACCTGACAACGGAGCAAGGCAACCAACGGAAATACTCAGGGCTTGTTATGACCGTTGGAAATAGCAGAGCAACCATGGAAGGACTTGCATGCGGACTTAGTAGTCGGACTGCCACACAGCGAATGGTTCAACGCAGTATGGGTAGTGGTCGATCCCCTAACAAAGATGCGACATTGAGTACTCTGTTCAGATGAAGTAGATGGAAAGAAGCTGGGAGAAATGTACGTCAAAGAAGTGTTCAGACTGCACAGACTGCCTGAAACAATAGTGCCCGATTGAGGACTGCAATTTGCTTCGGAATTCTATAAACATGTCGGCGAAAAATTGGGAATCGAACGAAGATTGTCAACCGTATTTCCTCCCCACACTGACAGCCAAACTGGACGAGTCAATACAGTAATGAAACAGTATTTCCGAAACTTTGTTAATTATCAGCAGGACAATTGGGTTTGGTGGTTACCATTGGCAGAATTGACAGCTAACAAACATACCTCGGAGATGACTAAGTGCTCCACATTCATTAGCAACTACAGCTTTCATCCACAAAAGACTTTCGGCCAACATCCAATCAAGGATCCAAACGATATATGCGAAGTCAACGCCCAGCAGATAGGTCAATGATTGGAACAACTTTTTGGCGAACTCAGAGCCGAGATGAAAAGGGCCCAAGCCATACAGTCCGAACAAGCCAACAAGTTCCAAAGGGTCGGCATATTGCTGGAAGCCGGCAATAGAGTTTGGATGGATGCACGAAATATATCAACAACCAATCGAAGCAAAAAACTCGATTGGAAACGCATAGAACCATACGAAGTTACCGAAGTCATCAGTCCCTGGGCCTATCGAATCAAATTACCCAACCAGCTACCCATCCACGATGTCCAACTGATATCCCGGTTGGGGAAAGCCGCTCAAGACCCTCTCCAGTATTCAAAGCAAGAATCACCACTGCCAGTAATAGTAGATAGAGAAGAGGAGTATGAGGTTGAACGGAGAGATGATTCCAGGCCGTTTCGAAGGCAGTTACAGTATTTGGTGAAATGGAGGGGCTGCGACAAATGCAGTTGAGAACCCACAATCACCATCAACGGGCTTAAAGCTATCAACAAGTTCCATGTCGAACAACCTGGCATGACTGGGTCGTGAACCTCATTGGTACTCGGCGTTGGAGAGGGGGAGCTACTTGTTGAATAATTGCTTGATTCTCTATACAATCTATACAGATATCTATGGTCTATATACGGCTTGACATAGAGTCTGAAACTCTCATGCTTACACATCGTATGTAAGCCACAAACCTCATACAAGCCTGAACCTCATACAAGCCTGAACCTCATTCAAGCCCAATCCTCATACAACGTCGGAAACAGTTGACGAAACCCATATATGCAACACTTCCACCTCTTGTTACACTTCATGGAGCAAGAAACAAAATACAGAACATACATGCGGTGATTCCCATAGCAGCCTCATTAAAACCCTGAGATTTGAACTGGGAAAGAGTACGACCATAGCCTGAGGATGGCCATCCATAACGAAGCAAAGAAAACCGTATTCCCAAAATAAAAGTAAAACAACCTTAAAACATACCTTAAACTGATCTCCATTACCACAAACCCATTGCCTTCGTGATCCTCGTATGCTTATCTTTAGTAAGAGCTTTCGTGAATATATCTGCCAAATTTTCGTCTGTGTGCACATAGGAGTAGTTGACTATTTGGCACTTGTGTAGATCTCGACTATTGTGATAGTGAACGTCCATGTGCTTAGTGCAAGCCTATATGATTCCCGTGGTGATGAGAGCAAGAGCTCCCTGATTGTCGCAGTTGATTGGCAGTGGCGAGTCTTTCTGAGAACCGTGAATATCCTTCTGCAATTGGAGTAACCATTTCGCTTCTCTGAAGGCCTCTGAGCAGGCAATGAATTTGGCCTCAAGAGTTGACATGGCGATAAGGCCTTGCTTTCGAGATTGCCACGTGACAGCTCCATTGCTGGCAAGAAACACATGGCCTCCCTGAGATTTGCGGTCCGCACTGTCATTGGCCCAATCGGAATCCGAGTACCCTACGAGACTATTGCCGATTCTCACGTCGATGCCGTTGCTGTTGAAATGTAGTTGAAAATGCGCTGTAGATTTGAGATTCCGAAGAACTCTCTTTGCAGCATTCAAATGGCTTGTGAATGGCTGCGAATTGTAACGGGAAAGAGCAGTGACTGCATACGATATATCTTGCCAGGTTGCAAGTGCTGCATACATTAGTGATCCCATGACCGCTTGATAGTCTCTGATATCTTCCAGTTCCTTCTGCCCCGATCTACGGCCAAGTCAAACTTTATATTGGGGTCCATGGACGTTGATATACCATGAGTATGGTCCATATCGAATAGTCTGAGAATCGTGGTGATATAGGCTTTCTGACCGAGACTGATCCCAGTACCATTTCCATTGCAGTGGATCTCGATGCCGAGGAATTGACGTGCCGGGCCGAGATTTGTGATCTTATATTTCTCCAAGAGATTTACCTTGACCGCAATCACAGCTTGGGCAGTAGCCTCCGGATATGACATGGAGATATCGTCAACATACAGAAGTATAAAAATGCTGTCACTGCGGAGATAGAGGTTAGGATCGGCAACGGATTGAGTGAACTCAAGAGACAGTTGAAAGTCATTGATATCGTCGTGCCATAACTGTGGAGCTTGTTTAATACCATAAAGAGCTTTCCTGAGTCTGACGATAATCTTTGGTGCATTGAGGCCTTCTGCCTATCCTTCTGGCAAAGTCATATAGATGTCGTCATCATCAATTTCGGGGTTTAGGACAGTGGTAACTACATCCAAGTGGTCCATATTCCACCCGTATCTCCCGATGAGAGAGATGAGATACCGGAATGTAGTTAGCTTCCCAACAGGGGCATAAGTCTCACCGAAATCTGTCTGCTCGTATCCCTTTATGACTAGTTGTGCTTTATACTGTGTGGACCCATTGGAGTTATGTTTAGTCTTGTAAACCCACTTAGAGCCAATCGGCTTAAATTGCAGTTGCCGTACTTCCTCGGAGTTGAGAGCAGAGAAGGTGTTATTGAGCAAGATTGATGTGCTTTCTTCCTCCATGGCTCTTTTCCAGTGATCTCTTTGAGGGCTTGGCATAGCTTCGGCATATGTGAATGGGTCTTCTATGGATGCCATTAATGTTTCGCGGAGGCTTTACCTCGACTTCTTGTGACATGACTTGCTATCAGTGGTGCTGGAGCTGGAGATGCTGGCAGTAGTTGGCTTGACTTCTTGATTACTGCTGCCGAGCACCGGGCAGTCTGATCCTCTCGGCAGAGGCGCCATCTGTGGGCATTTTCTGCTTCCTTGTCAGGAGCTTCATGTATGTGAGATATGGATCTCTTACCTGACTGCGTAGGTTGACTATCTTGTTCTCAGAGAGGCTCATCTCCAGTATCTATATCCTCGATATATTCCTCGTCTTCTGGTAGTCCAAACATAGCGATATCAATCTCCTTGCTTCCATGCTGACATGACATGTATGCATTTCTCTCTTCGTCGAAGATGACTTCTGATTAGGCTGTTACCTTCTGAAACTCAGGGTCCCATATCTTCCACAACGTCGTTGAGTCATGTGCGTACCCTACCACCATGCATGGGTTTGACCTCGGGCCAAATTTGCCTCGGTGTTGTACTTCGGGGATAAGTCTCATGGCATAACAGCCAAATCGACATAGGTTGTGGAGAGGAGCTTGATACGATATTTTGTTGCCGGCAGCATTGTGTGTAGGTTTGCCACATCCATGCAGCATCTCATATGGCGTTTCGTACGGTGCTTGGTAGCCATCGTGGTCATCTCTTTTGGATAGGCCTGCATTTGGAGATCGTTGGTGAAGATAGACTGCGGTATTAACTGCTTCACCCCAGAACTGATTGGGGGCTTGGGAATCAATCATCATCGCTCGGGCTTTCGCAGTGATTGTTCGAATCATTTGTTCGGCCACACCATTGTTATGGGGAGCATATGGATGGCATGGCTCATATGCGGTACCGTAGGCTGCAAGGACAAATCGGAAGGTCTTATTGTTATTCTCTCCATGTCTATTATTGCACCTGAATCGTTTGATTTGATTGCCCTGGCCCATAGCATCAATTCGGACCTGGAAAGACTGGTAGGCGGCGGTGCAGGTCTCAACTTTCTTATTTGGAAGCAGCCATACAGATGTGTGCTGCGTGTAGTCGTCGATAAAAAGAATATAGTACCGATTGTCTCCGAAGGTTGGTGTAGAGGAGGGACCACATAGATCCGAATGTACGAGTTCAAAAGGCTTCGTAGTACGTTTCACTGGCACTCTGATTAACCTTTGTTTGTGCTTCGCTTGAATGCAAACTGTGAACATAGAATCATCGTGTGTATATCCGCCAATCCAAGGCTTCATGGCGGTAGAATGCATATGAGCTAGTCGTAAGTACTATAGCTTTGACCCTGAGATTGTGAGAGACTTTCGAGTGGACAGAGTTATGGCTGCCATAGGTGCATTTGAAGATTCAATCGTTGGCTCGACTGTAGGTTTTGTGATTAATACTGTTGTTTCTCTCTTTTTCTTTCTCCCTTTCTTGGTAGTCATCGATAGGAGTGCAGTTGTGGGGGCTATGATATATATGCTATTGATTAGTTATCCGGTGATGGTGCAGGAAGATTGCAAAGTTATGCAGGATTTTCCGTTCCGAAATATAGTCATATGCCTGCCCAAATCTAATTAGTTGATCGAAATGAGGGAAAGTTGAAAAGTAGGATTATGGAGAGCTTTGACTTGGTAGCCCTGTATGTCAGCGAAGCCGTAGTTCGTGGCAATAGCTGAGTTATTTTCTCCGAGTTTGATTACTATAGGAAGTGAAAGCTTTTTGAATGTTGTGAAGCTGCGGCGGTCATTGCACATATGGTGAGACGCTCCGAAGTCAATGACCCACTTCGGAGCGGCGGCAGCGATAGTGAGAGCATGAGCAGTCAGTCAGAGAAGGTCGCAGTCTCCGGCTGTAGCGAGAGCTGCTGTAGCAGTAGCTTGCTTGGATCTCCACCACTCTTTCACACGTTTGTAGGAGACACAATTGACTTTGATGTGGCCTGGAAGCCCGCACTGGTCGCAAATGCGCTCATCCTTTTCTCCGTTGTGATCTCCCTCTTGAATGCGTTTCCATTTTCTGCATGCATTTGTGGTATGACTGTCAATTTTGCAATAGGTGCACTGACTTGCGTGGCTGTTTCCACTTTCACTGCTTCCACAGCGTCCACCACGTCCACCACGTCCACCGCTTCGGGCACGGTAGCTGCCACGTTGGGTGAGATGGGCGGCCCCCATGGATGCATCTCCGAGTTCGTTGGTAAGAGCAGATATAGTTTCTTCTTCTAGGAGATCATGTATGGCTTCTTCGGCGGTAGGTAAAGGTCTCCTATGCTCCATAACCATTGATATCATCGCATATTGTGATGGCAGTGATGTGAATATTTGCATGTGGAAAGTGCGATCGGTGATTTCATCATCTGTATTGTCTAGTTGTGTGCAATAGTTGCTAAGCTTAATGAAGTATGCTTCAAGAGAATCGTTTTGCTGAGGTCGGCAAGCACGGAAATGGCGGAGAATGTCCTGTCTGCCAATGAATGTTGCGGTTGTGTCCAGGCCGGTTTCTAGCATGTTCCACATCTCGTGAGGGTTTCTTATATCTTTGACGATATGCCGTACTTCTTGGGAACAGGAAAGTCTCAATATAGATGCACCTTGGGCTTCTTTGGCCTTCCAATCATCGTAATCGATATCAAGAGGCTGCAGTTCAAGATTGTCTCCAGTGACGATTCCGTATGCTCTCATGGCTGATAGGACGACTATCATGTCGTCTTTCTACTGGTGATAATTGCTGTGAGTGAGCGTAAGGATATCACCCCACTTGGTTTTATTGAAGGCGGATTCAGAGGAGGAAGTCATCGTGAGGTTGTGGGGATGATACATACTGGTATTGAGTTTTAGTGTGAGGGTTAGGGTTGTGAAAGCATTTTAAGATCGTGAAATAATTGAAGTGAAAGGTAACAGTAGTAGTCTTGAGATTGTACTGGGTGCGGGGCTTCTAACCTGTTGAATAATTGCTTGATTCTCTATACAATCTATGCAGATATCTATGGTCTATATACGGCTTGACATAGAGTTGGAAACTCTTATGCTTATACATCGTAAGTAAGCCCTGAACCTCATACAAGCCTGAACCTTATACAAGTCTGAACCTCATACAAGCCTGAACCTCATACAATCCTGAACCTCATACAAGGTCAGAAACAGTAGACAAAACCCATATATGCAACACTATTGTCACGGTTGTGCTGAGTGACGATCGATAGTGGAGTAATGATCGGTGATTAATATAAAAGAATAAACCCAATGGGAATGAAATCAGGTTTTGAACGGAGGCTAAAGCACAATGGGAATGAAATCAGGTTTTGAACGGAGGATCAAGCATGACCAGAATGAAATAAGATTTCAAACGGAGAGTCAAAGTACGATGGGAATTAAATTAGGTTTCGAACAAGGGCTAAATTATGGCGAGAATGATATCAGATTTCGAATGGGAAACGATGGAATTGTGCAAAAGCCATGTACACAAATAGCAGGAGTTCAGAGGTATTATGGGACGAGTGAATTACTGTATTTTAACCAGGTGTTTGGCAGAGGATAAGTTTCTTGCTTCACTCGTTCTCTTGTCTATAAAACACTCAATTAGCTTTGGCTTTTACTTTTTTCACATGCGGTGATCCGGGATCGAGTCTCTTGCGTACAGTCTTTGTTTCTTTAGCTCCAGGCTATTCTTGACTCTGAGCTTCCTGCTCTTGGATTTTATAACCCCTAGAACCCTGAGCCCTGAACCCGTGACACCCAGCCCTGAATCCTTGACATATGTATAGAAGGAATGGTGGTAACGTTCAGAGATATATATGATATTACTGAACTGCCAGCACTTGACTGGTTCAAGAGTAAATCTAGTAAACTACTTATAATATATTATTTCAATCATTTGTACCACTTGTAAACCTGTCAGCAGTTGAGTATTGCTATCAATATGAATACAATGGAACTTTTATTCAAATAGAAGTTGCTGTTATTCTGTTACTATCAATATATAATTAGAACAAATTATTCAATAAGTATTTTGCAAAGATACATTTTAATATACATAGAGCCATTAAGTGGTATTCAAATAATATATCAGATAATTATTGTATTGAAATCTATGTACTTCATAATAGTTTATAGTTTATAGTATTTTAATTTTGGTTGGAATTTCAGCTTTAACTTCTTTTGGTAGTAATTTGCAATAGATAATATAAAATAAATAATTATTTGTCTTCTAAAGGAGGTCAAATCCATGATTTATACATACTTTTCTGCAAACAAAAAATATGAAGTATTAATTAGCAAAATTCTAAAGATTTAAATAGTTTGAACATATATAGAAAGTACAAAGATATAATTTTTGTGGACTGCTTTGGAATTGCAGAAAGAAGCAGATATATTTCATACGATTATATAAATATTAAACAACTCAGGACTGTATTGCAGAGGTTGATGTCTTAAGATCTTTTAAGACTTCTTAGGAATGACTTTTGGGCATGTGACTCGGCCATGATTTGTAATACATCGGTCAAAAATTTAATTTAATACATATGATAATTATTAACACACATCATATACTCGTCGCTCGCACCTGCCCGACGAAACGCCATGACTCCGTACATACTTAAGTAATCCCGCACCTCTACTTTCACCCGCCCCATAGGTTCGTAGGGCTGGTGCTAATCAATCTTTATCCCTCTCTTAATGCTAGTGAGTAACTTTTTGTAAAATCATGTAACTAACAATCAATCTTAGAAGACCACTGACAGAACAAAGGTGGTCTCGCAAGAAAATCCATAGACCAACATAAGAATAAATCATCACCTCTTCGTTTCCTTAAATTCATGCAAATCATGGTGGATAACGATAATACATCTTCGCTATCTCCAGAGACGTCTTGTTTGGACTTGCAACAAGATTCCAGGAGGCATAGACGTCGACCTTCCGCATTAAGTCAGAAAAGTCACCAAGAGTCCACTGAACACACCACTTTACTGGAAGTAGGTGAAGTATTTCGTCGTAAAAACTATAATTCCATACCGGGGACTCCACGACCGCGCCTTTCCCGCCATCAGTCCACTTTGAGTCCACGAACAGCCAGGACAAGTAGAGCGGCATCATTTACGCAAAGGCTGACGAAGGCTTTATCATCTTATGATATAAAAAACAAGCGTGACGAATTGCTTCTTGAGGATCGGGTCTGGTATGATCAGGTGAGTTTCTTCATGGTAAACTTCAGTGATTATAATTTAATCTATTCATTGTTTTCAATAGTTTACTTCGACCGGTAGGTATTTCTGCCACTGTGAATTGGTTATAAACGTTCATATATTCTGTTAGATTGGATCAACGATGCCATCAAGGACGCTTATCGAGTCAAAGCACTACGGGCCAGACAGGATGTGCGTGGCAGACTTTATGCGTGGTTCGATGGTGCCCAGGGTTGGATATTGGTCGCTATTATAGGCTTCATAGCAGCCTGTGTAGCGTACTTCGTTGACGTTACAGAGAATGTTCTTTTTGATTATAAGGATGGCTATTGTTCAGGTATCTGGTATCATCGGAACTGCAGGATTTGCACTGACATAGTAATGTTGCAGACGCTTGGTACTACAGCAAAAAAAAGTGTTGTTTGAGTGAGGATTGTTAGTTCTCTCGTCGGTTTCTGGATTGCTTACTCATAACACATAGCAAATGAGTTTTGTCCTGTGTGGAACCACTGGTCAATGTTTATTACCGGCTCCGAAACACCAATTGAATGGATTGACTACTTGGCGTATGTCCTCCTGACGGTGTTATTAGCAACACTGTCTTCTCTTCTCACAATGACTACGCGCACTGTGCTCCCAGGAGCACTCCAAATTCATACGGTGGACGAGGATCTATCTAATTTCGGCCATGCGTCAGGCAACTCTGATTCTTCAGCTTCGCAGCAACTGATTAAATCTGAACAAGTTAGTTATTATTCTGCCGCTGGGAGCGGTGTCGCAGAAGTCAAAGTTATTCTATCAGGCTTTGTTTTGCACGGCTATCTTGGAGTGAAGACATTGGTAATCAAGACGTTTGCACTGATATTAAGTGTTTCATCCGGCCTGAGTTTGGGCAAAGAAGGGTAAGTGGTGAGATCACACCTGTAATACGCTGCTGCTGATATCGATAGTCCATATGTGCACATTGCGACATGTGTTGGCAATATTGCATGCAGATTATTTTCTAAGTATAACCATAATGATGGTAAATACTCATCCCACCACCACCCCGCAAGAGTAGGGCCACTCACAGTTATGAAGCAAAGAGAAGGGAGATGCTTAGCGCAAGCGCTGCTAGCGGAGTTGCAGTAGCTTTTGGCGCACCTATTGGAGGTGTTCTATTTAGTTTGGAAGAAGTGAGGTGGGCATGCTTGTTGGGTGTCGTAAGTTACTACTAACAAGGCGACAGTTATTATTTTCCAGCAAAGACGCTGTTCCGTACATTCTTTTGCTGTATTGTTGCTGCACTCTCGTTGAAGTTCCTCAACCCATACGGAACATCAAAAATTGTTCTTTTCCAAGTCCGGTACCTTAGTGACTGGCACTTTTTTGAACTGTTCGTCTTTGTTTTCCTAGGAGTTTGTGGTGGGATCTACGGGGCGATGTTCATCAAAGCAAGCAAGTTTTGGGCTACTACTTTTAGGAAACACAAGCTCGTCAAATCTCATCCCGTCATGGAGCTGAGTTTCGTGGCCCTGATCACTGGCCTAGTCTCGTTCTGGAACAGATATGTCAGGCTGGCTGTTAGTGAGCTTTTGTTCGAATTGGCCAGCCCTTGTTCCACGAATACTTCCGAGAATTCTGGTCTCTGTCCACAGCCGGAGGAAATACCAAGTACCATTGTTTATCTTTTGGTTGCGCTTGCTTTGAAGAGCATTTTAACGTATGATAATTAAAGTTACTCTTCCCAACTTTACTGACATTTAAGAAGCGTTATTACGTTTGGAACCAAGGTTCCTGCCGGTGTCTACGTACCAACGATGGTCATAGGTGGTATTATGGGACATACAGTCGGTCTGATTGTGGAATACGCCTATTATCAATTTTCCAGCTCTTTCATATTTGCCTCATGTGGGGCCGATACGTCTCCACGCAACTGTGTCGTCCCAGGTGTTTATGCTATGGTATGCGCTGGAGCGGTAATGTGCGGAGTTACGAGGCTATCGGTTACTCTAGCCGTTATTCTCTTTGAATTAACGGGAAGTTTGGATCATGTGTTGCCATTTTCTTTGGCTGTACTGGTATCAAAGTGGACTGCTGACGCCATAGAACCATTGAGTATCTACGTAATTCTTATCCACGCCGACTACAAGTAATTACTACTAATGAATTTTACTCTAGGACCTTTTGACAGACTTAAACTCATATCCATATCTAGACACCAAAACGAAGCCCGTTTTCTCTTCCCGCCTTGCAGATATCACTCCACGCTGTATACCACATAAGATCATCGATATTTCAGAATCATCATTGATAGCAGCGAGCGACTTGCGTGTAAAATTACAAATGCTACAGGCCGCTGGTCAACTGGATGGAGGACTTCCAGTCGTCAGAGATGGCGTCCTTGTCGGGTTAATACCAGCCCCTGATCTTGAATATGCATTGGATACCTTGAACCATGAGGAGGATGAGTTCTGTTTGATGGCTCCAAGGGATGAGTACTCAGGCACCTCAGAAGACGGCGAAATTTCGGTGAAAGACCCAACTGATTTTACGCCATATATCGATGCAGCACCAATGTCCCTAGAAAGAAATTCCTCCATGGATTTAGTCTGGGAGTGTTTTGCCAAGTTGGGTCTGAGATATTTGTGTGTTCTTCGGAACGGCAAATTCGCAGGGGTAGTATGTTTCACTGTGATAGGCGTATTACCACTTACTAACAAAGGACAGGTTCACAAGAAGGCGTTTGTGAAATATCTGAAAGACGTGAGCGAGGGCAGAGCGCAATGATGGCTTATGTCAGTATATAATACTGCGATTAAAGATTTTTTGAGGCTCTGTTAATCTTGCGTTTTGATCTTTAGACGCCAAGCCGAAACACTATAATTGATTTTGAGTGAATTTTGCTGCGCAAATCCATACTCGAGGTAGAACTTGGACACTACAAATCTGGAATTGAGTTTTTGCAGAGAGGGCTGCCTAGAGAATGACTTTGGAAAAAAGGTTATGATTATCTGCACTGCAAATCTACTGTTTTTGGTCAAATTTCTAATATGTTTAATACTATATTGAAGAATTATATAAATAAATTCCTGTTATATGAATAATTATATCAGAAATAAAGAATTGATATGTGATTGAAATTTAGACACTATAAATACCAAGACAAATAGCAATATATTCAATTTAGTAATAATATTGGCAATTATATGATAGTACAAATAATATATAAACAATATCTATTGAATATTGTAGTAATGAAGTATATATAAAAGAATAAAGTTGTATAAAGCTAAGCTGGATAGTTATATGCATACAACAAAATATAAGACTGCAAATGGAAAGATAAACAATTGGTTATATATGAAATTGACAAATTGAAATATTTGTAGATATTATATATTTCAAATATTCAAACTAATTCTTTGAAATAGCTATCTGTTCAATATGTATTAAAGAATAGTTATTTATTTCAATTTATTTGTGATTTAATTATATTGTGGAAAGATATACAATAGTAATAGCAACTAAGAAGCGGATAATTATTGAAATAATAATTATATACAACTTCTTAACAATAATTTTAGACTGTATTATACAATGTCTATTCATTTAAAAGCTATTGGTTTCAAAGATAACTATTGAACTGAAACCAGAATTTAATAGAACTTAATTGCTCAGGAATTCTAAAAGTCAATATAACATCTACTATTAATATTAATAGTTCTGGGTTATTGAGGTATAGTTCTATTTTGAAAAGAATCTATTGTGCAGTTATGGTTCTGAAATCATACTAAATTCAAAATAGACAGAATTAAAAATTTTATATCCAAAACTGAACTGGCCAACATAAAATTTAATTGGATATCATTGGACAGATTGAATTCTTTGTTCAGATTCTACAACCAGAGTATTGTGTATTTGACAAATTAATCGTATTATATATTTGTCCATCAAGAAACAAATGCAATAGCTAAATGATATTTCATACTTTGTATTCAATTTTTTAATATATATTATTATTATTGTATGCAGTGAGGATTAGTGATTGAATAAAGATCAATAATCGGTGGATACATTCATATGGAAGCAAACTGGTTTTGTTTCAAATGAAACATGTTTATATATCTTAAGAATAACAAACCAGTTTTTGAACAAGAAAACAGATTGTGAGAAAAGGAAATTAGGTAACTATAATTGCCTAAAAAAACATGAAGATACTGATTATAAAATAATGGGGTCAGCTCAGGATGCCAATGAAATATTTATAAAGTTAGGTGGTATTTGGATATATATTGAACTAATGAGTTAAGGTAACAATAGTCAAATTGATTGTATATATGGAGGAGGTTTCAGTGGAGGTTTGGATTACTCTTCACTGGTTCTCTAGTATTTGAAACGATCAATAGCTTCAGTATCAACCTCGGTTCACTGCTGCAATTTTCCATTTCAAATCTCCTATTGTCTTTGCAGTTCATGTATTTTCAAATCTTAGTTTAGTTTGTATAACCCCTACAATCCGAAGCTTGAAAATATTGACAGACAAATAAATCAATATTTGATTATATGGGTTCGATTTTCAGTTTACATGTTGATACTATTACTGTTCAGGCTGCTACTATTGTTATCATATGTGAAGTACCTTCTGCATTGTTTCAAAATCTGCAAGCAATTTCATGAACAGTTTGGTGATTCACTTCTGTGGAAGATACATTTGTTTACTGTGGCTGTAGAATTTTTGAAGATATATAAATTGAGATATTTTTGGCAATCAGTACTATATTCAAGTCACTATATGAGTAAAAAAACTTGCCACAGAATTTATTATTAATACTGTTTACAAACCGACAGAGATTTGGATCACAATTGCCCAAACCCAACAATCCACTATACTTGCAGAACACTACAGGAGTGGGTTGTGTTTTTGACCTGCAACTATGACACAAAAGAATTGGATACCATTTTTGATTGTATTGTGGAATATGATTGCCTTCTCTGCTTACTCTGAATCATTGGCCTCAAGTCTCTTTTGCCTTGCTATCTTGTCAGTTGCCAAAATATGCTCGACTGTTTGTACAACTGTATTTTGTACACCCAGATAACCAGTTCAATATTGAAGCAATCAATGAGTTTAATTGATTCAATCAATTCCATTAATCCACCAAGTTCATATTCTGATTTACAGAATACGTTTATTATCGAAAAGATTGTAAATGATTCACTATCAGATATTAATGTGTTGGAACTCCAGCTGCCAATGTTCATGTAACCACCCTTGGGCCAACAATTGTTGCATTTATTTAGATGCCAATAGTCAGTGGAAATATATTTGTAATGATAGCTTAGAAGTAGTATACTTGTTACTAGGATTAATGCACAACATCAACTACTACCTCCATCAATCACTCTTAGATAACACACGCAGTCATGTTAAGCAGCAGCTTTAATACAGGTCCACACCATATCCAAATATTAACAATAGCTTAAGAGATAATATTATGGATGATCCTAGTAGATTTTAAACCACTCAATTTACATAACACTTAGACAGCCACCAATGAAATGTAAGAATACATGGGTCAAATAGCTGGGGCACCAGTAGTTGACAATGAATATTAGGTCAGCCAACTGAATAACCAAATCATAATTCAAGTTGGAAGAATTTCCAAATTGTTAAAGCAGGGATGAATCTTGAATAAAACAAAGCAAATACAAACAAAAGGCTGGCATTGACTTGAAATAAGATCAGAGACTTGGAAGCAAGATTGTCTGATTGTATATATTGAAACTTACAAGCCAAAATTACCAACCAAGAACAATGACTATCAAATAGAATACCATCTGATAAATAGGAGTAAAAACAGGAACTCAAGGATGTACAGAAACAATCAAGTATTGTTTAGCAAAAACAGAAGATATATTGGATGCAAATTGACAGAGAATTAGTATTGGCAGAAACAATAGGTGATATAAATGGGAGAGATAGAAGCCACAAAGGCAGTGAGATTCTTCAATTCTTCAGAATAGAAAGAGGGGCACTTCAACAATAGATGTTGCAATTAGCAATGAAGATTGCAAATGAAACAATATGATGCTTTAACAAGCAAGCAAAATTACAGTATACAGCCAATCAACTAGAAGGCATAGTATTAAATTACATTCAACTATATATCAATAGAAGAACTGGAAATCTTAAACTAGAATTGCTGGGAAAATATCTGGACTTGCTCCAATTAGCTTTCAGCAATCATAATATATAAGCTATACCAAATCAAAAACTTTTCAAACATTGACAAAAAGACAGACAATTCCCATAATATTGTACACAATTTCAGCAATCGATACCTGTTGTTGCTTGGACAGATGAAGCCCAGTTACAGGTACTACTACAGAGTCCATCTGCAGTGCTAAAAGACTCACTACAGGTCTGTGACATTCCCTTAGATCTCATAGAATCCATCAAAATGTATCAAAGGGAGTCATCCAAATGTGTGCCCAAGCAGCTGAAAGGAAGTAAAGAAGATGGACAGCAGGGTCAAAAAAACCTGAAAGCATAAACAAGGTCACATTCACCTCAGAGGTGGCTTCTGCCTGACCAATTGCAAAATACTAGACTTTTCAGCAGTTAAAGTAAAAAAGATCGTACATACGAAATAGAAGCATGGAAGGTAAGATGAATTATATATATTTTGTGGGAATTTCAGACATTGCATGGCCAATTGCCCAAGAAAGTGGAAGGCAGCATTAGGATAGGTGGGAAACAATCTGTTCAAGGAAAATCAAGATCAAGGAAAGGGAAAGAAACAGGAAGTAGGATCAGAAAATGTTTAGACCAGTGCAATACTAATGGCCATTGCACTGGATATAAATCACCTTTGTTAACAAATGTTTAACCCAGTTTTGGAATTTCCAAATTTTTGATCAGTATTATGTAAATAAATGAATTTGCAATTGAGAACAAATATCTTATGGTGAAGTATATACTCAACATTGGAAACAAATGAATTAATACCCATATATTTATGAACTGTGGAGCCACAGGAATATTATATGTGGATAAAGATTTTTTTTATCATCATCAGTTTGAAGAAACAGAGTCATGAGAATCATAAAAATTAAATGTAATCAATAGAAAACCCATTGAATCAAAACCCATTACAACAATGAAAAGTTAAATTTTGGTATATATAGATATCAAAAACAACTACCAGCATTCATTGAAAAGTTAGAACATCATTCTATAGTATCAAGACTCTCTTAGTTACAACTCCACTATTTTACAATCAGATTTCAAAGCAGAAGAATTCACTTTGAAAACCACTACTTCCAACAATATTACCAACAGTATTCAAATATATGGGTTTGGGAAGATCATATAGAAATAATGGACAATCCAGACTGACCCAAGTTGGATATATGTACCATTGCAGCAGCATCTTTTATGTACAAAAAGAAGAAGGAGATGATAAAGAGATAAGGGGTAATCTTATATGAAATCAATCAGGCCTTCAAAATCCAAAACTTGCAGGCAAAACTGTCTGAGCAACTGATACCAAAGAAATACCATGAGTTCATTCCCTGATTCAGTAAGGTGATTGCTGAAAGACTATCAACTGATGGATCATATGACCACAAGCTCATATATTAAGATGAATTCACACCACCAATTAGACCAATCTACAGATTGTCATAAAAAGAACTGCAAGTTTCAAAAAATTGGATTGATAAGAACTCTTCAAATAGATTCATCAGATCATCATCATTTCCATCTGGAGCTCCAGTACTGTTTGCACACAAAGCACATGGAGGTCTAAGATTATATGTCAACTATCAAGCCCTGAACGAAGGAACAATCAAAAACTTCTATTTGTTACTATTTTTCCAGAAAATACTTGTTAAACACTCAAAGACCCAAATCTGTACTGAGCTTGATATCCTGAATACCTAAAACATGATCAAAATTCATAAAGAAGACAAGTGGACAACAATCTTCAGAATCTGCTATGGCCTGTTTGAGTTCTTGTTAATACCATTTGGATGGGACAATACACCAGCATTCTTCCCGTAATTTATTAGTGGCATCCTATGTTCTTTTCTGGACATCTTCTGCATTACATTTTTGGATGATATGCTGATTTACAGTAACCATATGATAGAGTATTAGGAATTTGTCCATGCAGCAATGCAAATACTCAAGTATACTGGGCTATACCTTACTGTTGAAAATGTAAGTTTCATCAACAGAAGTCAAATATTTGGGGTTGATAGTTGCAGTTAATGGAAGTCAAATAGACTCTGAAAAGATATAAGCAGTCATGGAATGGGAAGTATCAGGTAAACTTAAAGAAGTATAAGAATTTTTTGGATTCACCAATTTCTACTGATACTTTATATGCAATTACAGCAATGTGGTGCAACTATTAACCAAGCTTACAATGAACTTGGTATCTTTCTGCTGGGGAATGAACCAAAAAAATGCATTTGTAGAGTTAAAAAAAGTATTTACAACTGCTCCAGTACTAGTCTAATTCAATTACAATAAGGAAATAGTTTTGGAAACCAATATATCCAGCTATATATCTACAGGAGTATTGTCACAACATGATGATCAAGGAACATCTCATTCAGTAGCCTTCATTTTGATGAAACATATACCTGCCTAAGATTATTACAATATCCGTGATTAAGAGCAGGAAGCAACAGTTAAACACTTTAAACGGTGGCAACCAGAATACAAGGAATTAGTACTCCCAATCAATGAATTGGCAGACCACAAGAATCTTGAGTACTTTATGATATTGAAACTGCTTAACAGAAGACAAACTTGATGGTCTGAATTTCTGTCAAGATTTAAATTCAAGATTATATATTGACTAGGGAAGCAAAACCTGAAGCCTGACATGCTGACTAGAAAACTAGGAAATATTCCTGTGAATGGGAGGGGAGGAAAAACTAAACAAATAATGCTCAAAATAGAGAATCTTGACAAGGAAATACAAAAAAAAATCATAGTGTTTTTCATGGAAGTTATGAGCCTACAAAACAAACAAATGAGCCATGAAAAACTGTCAAATTGGATCCAGAATATATCCCAAAAGTATTCATATGATAATAGTAAAGACTCTGCATTCATGCTGCCAATACTAATACAGCAATAGACAAGGACAAGGTTTATTCAATCAAAGAACATCACAATTTCATATCCACAGGTTACCAAAAAACATTGAAAACCTTCAAGTTCATGCAATAATGTCATCTGTGGAATGGAATGAAAAAGGACATGGTTAGGTAAATTGAAAATTGCCATATATGCTAGCACTGCAAACCTTGAAATCAGAAGATACATAAATGGCTTATATTATGAGTGGTACTATAACAGCCAATTAAGGATATCATTATAGATTATATTGAGGACTTCTGGAAAGGAAAGGTTATAATGCCAAATGGATAGTTGTAGACAAACTATCAAAAATGAAATACTTGGTATCCTGCCATAACAATATAGATAGAAAGAAGCTGAGAACAAAGTTCATCCAGGATATATTCAGACTACATGGCATACCTAACACTGCAGTATCAGATTGCAGACTACAGTTTGCTTCACAATTTTGGCTACATATATGTGAAGTATTAGCAATAGAATGGAGATCATCCGCAGCCATCCATCTACAAATGGTTGGCCAAACTGAAAGAATCAACGCAGTCATACAACAGTACCTCAGATCGTTAATTAACTATCAATGGAATGACTTGAGACAATGGCTGTGAAGAGCAGAATTCAAATTGAACAACAGTTTATTTGAATCGATAAATTGCTCACTATTCTATGGCAATTCTGGATTTCATCCTAGACTGCCCTGGGGCCAAAATCCAGTCCACAAGTATAATGAAATTCAAGAAGTCAATATTGCACAGACAGTGACAAAGATGGAGGAAGTATTCAATCAAATGATTACTAAAATTACATGAGTACAAGCAATTCAAGTAAAACAAGCAGACAATAACTCTCATAAGGAAAATAACTTCAACACTTGAAATCTTTTATGAATTGATGCCAGAAACATTCCAACCCAAAGACCCAGACAAAAACTGAACTGGAAGTGTATAGAACCTTACAAAATCCTTGAATTTGTCAGTCCATTGGCAAACCAGTTACAACTGCCAAAAGTCATCCATATCTATTGTATTTAATTAATATGCAGACTATCAAAAGCAGAACACAATGCCATTCCCAAACAAGCAATCCAACTATCACTCCCAGTAATAGTGGACAGAAAAGAGGAATATGAGATAGAGACAATCAAGATTCAGGATATTTCAGAAGACAGCTTCAATATCTGATCAAGTGGAAGGGATACAATGAATCAAGTTGGGAACCTCCAATAAATATGGATGGACTGCAAGCCATTAACACATTTCATATAGAACAACCTGGCATGCCTGGATCAATAAACTTGTAAAAACTCATATATAGAAAGGGGAAGTTAATATAACAGTTGTATACAGTAACGATCTGTGATTGAATAAGGATTGATAATGGATAGTTAAATTTGTGTGGAAGGAAACAGGTTGTATATGGATGGAAACAGGTTTATACATTATGAGTATAACAAACAATTTTGCGAACTAGGAGACATGTTTTGACGAAAGGAACTGAGGTTGCCCATTCCCACTGATGCTCACAAGAAGATACCGATAAAGAAATGATAGGGTAAGCTCAGGACGCCAATTGGATGTATCGAATTTCAGGTCAAGTTTGGATATATATTCAATAGGTAAGTTAATGTGATGACAGTCACATTTATTGTATATAAAGAGGAGGTTTAAGTAGAGAATTGGTTTGCACTGTAGTGGTTGTGTAGTCTACAAAACAATCAATAGCTTCTGCATCAATATTTATTCACTTCTGTGATTTCAGGTACCAAGGCTCTTGTGTTGTTTGCAGTACATTCAATTCTGAATTTTGGTTTAGTTTTTATAACACCTAGAACCCCTGTCCTTAAAACTTTGATATACATAATAAATGAATTTATTGTAATATTTATCTTTGTTATATAACTGTACCTGTAGTTCAAATCAATTGCTGATAATCTTGAATTATCATTATTAAATCTATTTTACATCTAAAGACTGGCAAAATATCTTTAGAAAAGTAATTGTAAAATATTATATAAATTCTGTACAAATACTCAGAAATCTGTCTATATTCTGTTGATACTTACTTTCAATCGGATAACATGTGTATCTGATTGCATACATGCTTTATAGTTTATTTCAAAGAATGGAATGTATATATATTGAATTGAAATATATTGTGTATAGTGAATAAATTGAGATTTAATAATTGTTAATACTTACTTTCAAAGATCATATAAATGTATTATTCAAAACCATTTCATTGATTAAATGAATTAAAACATTGAAAAAATAAACCAAGGAATTGAAATCTGTAATACTCGATATATTGTACAATTCAAAATTGTTAATACTCTATTGATACAGATGTTCAGTGTTCTATCCTATATATATAGATGTTTGCAGACAGTAGATTCAATTGTATAGAATAGTATCAATATCCATTTAATTAGTAAATGTTTTGTGATATAAATAGTATGATAGAATAATTATTTATATTAATTTTCAAAGACTGTATATATATATTATTATTCACTGTGAGGTTAATAAAAGCAGTCAGAATTTCGACAAATACTGCCAATACATAAAATCCTTTGTACTAGGAGTATTATATAATCAAAAATTTTCGACTGTCTATTGATACTTACATTTACTTATGTAGTCCATATTTATAGTTCTATACTGCCAGTATATTCAATTCTAACTGTTGCTATTTATATTTATTCAATTAGAATATATTATATACTTCAGATTAATCAGTATTATATAATTGCTGATATTCACTTTCAGAAATTATATACATGCATTATTAAAGACTATTTGGTTAATTAAGTCTGTTCAAACTACAAAAGAATAAATGAAGTCTGGAAAACCCTATATACCAGTGGTATTGTACAGTCAAAATTAATTGTCACTATATTGATATTCACTTTTGATACTGAAGTCTATATTTATAGTCAATTAATGTCAGAATATTCAATTTTAATTATTGGTATTTGAATTTATTCAATTAGTCTGTATTGTCCAATATAGATAAACTGTGATTTGATAATAACCGATATGTACTTTCAATTATTATATCAATATATCATCAGAAACAAATTTGTCTATAAATGCCGTTATGTATCAAAAATTGTTCAATGATTAAATCATATTTCATTTCTTTCATAAAATTTATTCTTATAAAATACATATCAAGCCAGCTGCTATTATTGTATCAGTTGCAAGTATAGAACAAAACATCTCAACTGTAGAATTAAATGTGAATATCAATGAAATATTAATGATTTTTCTCAAATAAATAAGAAAGTCTATATTTTCAAATCAATACAGTACCAGTACATAAGCAGATATATATACTAAAGAACTAAAACTGAATATGAATAATTTTTGGTTATACAATATCATGCATATAAGAAATCCGATTTAATGCAAAGATGTAATCATAATATTGATAGCCTTCATCGACAAAGCTGTTTTTTCTAATTTATTTGAATAAACACTGAAATTCCAAATGAAATATAAATAAAGAAGTTCAATAATCATGTATTTATATTGCAAGAGATATTCTTATTGAATTAATATTAAGGACAATTTCTATAATTCAATATACTATTAGCAATTGACAAGGCATATGGACTTTAGAACTCAAAATAATTTTCAATAAAATATTGATCATTTTTGTTCATTCAATCTCTTATATATATAGATCTGAGTACATTGTATTAGTAATATTCGAGTTTTAACTGTTTCTATTCACACATTGGTTCCAAAAAATATATTCTACCAATTCGAGACATTCGATATCAATAATGATTGATATAATTCAATCAACTTTTGATTGTATTATGAGATATGTTTTTATCTTATAAATATGAAATCTGGTTTGTAAAATTAAATATACGGCTAGTATATTAAATGACACATAGACTGCAGTAAGAATACTTTGTATCTATAGACAGTTAATGATATCTGGTCCAACAATTTCTTGTATACAATAGACCTGTTATATTGTATCAGTATTATTACAGTGTTCACAACCTTTAGTAATCAATTTCTTCTGACAAATTCATTCAAGTGACATGAGGAATACTATATTATCTATTATTTTATGGAAGACATTATCATTGATTTGTATTCCAAAATATATTTCTATTTAAAAAATATAATAGCCAGTATCTAAAATTTAGTATACTGTATGAATTCAACAAAACATCTAGACAGCAGAAGTATATATAAGTATCAACAGAGTATTGAGAATTTTCAGTTATACAACAGCTTGCATGCAAGGGACCAGGTATATTGTATTAGTGATATTAGAATTTTGACCTTCTTTATTAACATATCACTTCTAACCAATTAATTCAAGTAAACTTTGCAATCCAGTATCTAAAATTATTAAAGACATTCAATCATAATTTATCAGTATTGCAAGACAAGTTTTTATTGAATAAATATATCAGTTAGCTAGTATAATTAAATATACTGCTTTGATATAAGTGGTTATATATACAGCAGGACTATAAGTAAATATCTATAATGTATCAACGATTTATAGTGATATGATACCTGGTATGTCAGAGATGAGGAACAGTATATTTGAATTACCAGAGATGTAACTAGCTTTAATAACATATCTGTTCTAATAAATATAGTTTAGGATCAGTTGAAAACTGAAGTCAGAATTGATTAAAGGAATGAAATCAGAATCAATTTGTATTTTGAGGTATTTTTTTATATAATTAGTATGAGATTAAGGTTGGACATTTATATATACTGCTTTTATATAATAAAATCTATAGACTGCAAAACTAAAAGTGACTATCAACAAGCTATCAATAAATTTTGTATACTGCATAATATCAATTACTGTTTTAACTGCCTTTATTAATGAATTATCTTTAGCTGATACATTTCAGTAATCTTGGAAACTGTGATGATAGTAATTCTATCACAGTGAATTTGAATGGCAAGATATATTCCAATTGAATTAGTATTTAAACAAGCTGGTATAATTATATATACAGCTTGCATGCCATAGGATTCATAGTGTGTAGAACTAAAAATAAGTTACAATAGACCATTAATAAGTCTAAGTTCCACAATATTTTAAATATATAGTATCTAATATATTGTAGTTCAATTAGTACAATTGTATTTACTTTGATCAACAAATTAGTGTTTACTGATTTATCAAAGGAATTTTATATCTAAGCTTATATAAATTGCAATATGATCAATTTGTACTGATATAAATATTTTTATTTAATATTCATGAAAGACATTGTTTCTAATCAAATATACTACCTGCACACAATATGTCATTTAGACAGCAAAACTAAAAGTGAGTATCAATTGAATTTCAATATCATTTGGTTATTTTATATTTTCTATATAATAGATCTGGTATATATGGTTTATGTTATTACAGTTTTTACTAACTTAACAGTTAATTCAGTCCTAATATATTCAGGGTATAGTACATATCAATAGTATATACTTAATTTTATATTTTACAAAAATTTCCATACAACATCAATCTTACAGTATTATACAATTTCCATTAAATTTATAACTATATTTGAAGAAAAGTAAGTGATTGTTTTGGCAAAATCCACTTTTTGAACAAGTGGATTGATAGAGCTTCAACAACTAATACTAAATGCTAATACAGTATCAATATATTGTTATAATATAGATAATACAATGAAAGTTCAATACTGTTGTCTGCAATAAACAATTTAATTGACTATCTTCAAAGACAAAAATACTTTGCCAGTATTCAAAATTTGAAACATATAATATTCCTCATATATATTATTTACTCATATCAATAGTTATTGGATATAGATAATGATAACATTACAATATCCATATATGAATCAGTTTTTTGACAGCAGTTCACTTCAAAGTCTTTTCAACTGTGCTTAAATAGTATCTTCAAACAATTTTTTAATGACTGTTATAAAGTATATTTATATATTGTATTTCAAAGTAATATATTTTACTAACAAAGAACATGTTTTTATTCAAGATTCAACTAGTGAATTATTGCAAATCTATTCAATAAATGGTTGCCTGCCATGAATATTGAGATAAAATATACATTGATATGCAGCAGCTTTTGGAATATACCAATATAGCAATTCTTTGACTTTGTTCAAATATTCAAATAATATCTTTAGTATAAATTGTATTATCCGTCATTATGTTTTTGGTTATCATTTCGTCAATTGAACCAATATCAAGGAAATAAATATACTGCATCAAAGATATATAAAATACTACTGAATAAAATAATTTAAAAATATATTACCATATGAACCGGTATGACTAATAATAATCAATTTCCATTAGTATTTTAAAACAAAGACAGATATAGTATCATGGCAGTATATTATTCCTTGTTTCTGTTGATATTTTATACAATTCTATCATGAATATTGAGTTTCAATTAATATTGACTGCTTTTTACCACAATTTGCATCTGCCCCTAGGTACAACTCTTAGAAAAAATTTCCTGAATGGAATGCATCCAACCAATTGATATAATTAAACAGACGTTGCCAACAGAAAATATATTATCTATAATATTCAATAGATATACATCAAATGATAAAATAGCCATTGTGGGGGCCATGACCTATTGTATCAAATATAATAGGTGATATTGTACAGTTCAGTATAGATTTGAGAAGGTTTGTTACTATTTGATTCAAATATATTGTACAACTGATAAATAACTATAAATTCAAGGCACACATGCAGGAGTAGAACTGGCCATGTATTTGAAGAAGATACCTCAATATTTTCTACTTACTGTTGGTCAATTGCTTAATATAACAGTTGATAATGCCAAATCAACAATTTAAGAAATGGTAAACAACTATTTATACTCACAACATCTGCAATTAAATTGTTAGCATTACAATACCATATACCATATTGGGTAAATCGTATTGACTATTGCTAGGAGGTATTTAGAAATGATCAGCAGAAAACAGATCGAAAAAGGTCTTTCAAAGGGAATAAACATTACAAGCAATGGAAACAATATGACTGTATGGTTTTCACAAAGATTCAAAAGATGTAGAAGTTAGATGATGTAAAAATTTCCATAGTGACAGCCATGCCATCTGTATTGGATAAAATTATTGAAAAAATAGTGACTGAATATTATCTTCACTTCTATTCAAAATGCAAATATTTGATATAGTGAAAAATATATACAACATTGATTACTTTAACTCTTTAAAGACAAAATAGATTTTCCAATCACCTGAAATTTAAAAGTTGAATTGCAGAACTATATACAATAGATATCAAAACTTGGTAGAATAGTAGGTAGTAATTACTAAAGTCGGTATTCAGATTGTAAGAGTTTATATATAAATTACGTAAAAAGTATAATCATATTGATTATTCATTCTCATTTTCAATACACAATAAATGGAATATTAAATATAAAATTGAAACATCAAGGCCATCAGATGGATATATACTATAAATGTTGAAAAAATATGCAGTGAGCTTGTTCCTTATTATCATGATCTATAATAACATGGTTTATTATTTGGATAGTATTTAGTGTTTTTTGATAAAGAAAAAAATTTTGTATGTTGAGAATCTGTACTTGGCTTTGAAGTTTGTATACTACAAGCTGTCTAACTATTACTTCTGTGTAATGCCAGAATTGGGCATATATCTGGGTGCAGCCCAAATGCATATTTAATTTTAGATGTTGAGATTATTCGGAAAGTAGAAGAAGACTATTGATATCAATTTTGGAAGCAAGGGTATCTTTATTGATCCAAATAAAGATGTATTAATACAATATATTAGGTATAAATACCATATCCAAAATAAAATTTCAACAACAGAAAACATATAATTATACCAAAATACAATCTATTTACCTTAATACCATTGTCAGAAATATGTCTTTCAACATTCAATCCAAAAAATTTACCAAGTAATGATGATATTTATATATATATAAATTCAGTAGAATGAACTTTTGGATATGGCAATCATATAGTATATTTTATTGTTGGCCACTATATTTGTTTCGAAAT
Organism: Trichophaea hybrida; assembly: GCA_015178995.1. Lineage (NCBI taxonomy): Eukaryota > Fungi > Ascomycota > Pezizomycetes > Pezizales > Pyronemataceae > Trichophaea > Trichophaea hybrida. Next base: position 26,973 of record WHVE01000519.1, read on the forward strand.
TACTACCAAAGGTATCCAAAAATTGCAGCCAAGTCAATGTGAATCTTGATGATTATCATTCGGATTCAATAGATATAAATAAGGTATTATGAATATCAACTATAACCAATTGATAATGATAACAGGACAAAACAAATTCAAAGTATACTGATTTGACTATTATAGTACTTATTATCTTTTCAATCATACCATACAGAATTGAAGTAGAAGTCAACTATTTACTTGAATGATTTTTATTTGATTGAGGCAGTTAAAAACTACAGGTATAATATATTGCAAAATGGTATTTGTGCAACAGCTTGCTAGAAGCAATCTTGGTTATTTGAATAGCAATATTCTACAAATGAATTCTTCAATAGTTAATAATAATTCACAAATTGAAAAAGCACTGGAAAATGGAATATTCTGCAGGATAGCCAAAGTTTATGACTTTTTGGAAATGTCACAGGGCAGTAAAAATGGACAGATCACTCAACAGGCATAACATGACTGGAAGAAGAAAATAACAGCTTCAAACACTATTTCAGACAGAGAAGAGACAGTTAAATTATCCTGATTGACTTTTAAATCTAATGGTATTGCAGCTTTTAAAATCACTGGAAATTTTCACTTCTAATATTCGTATTGAAAATTGACTTCCCTGGTGGCAACATGAATGATATCAATATATATTCGATAGATATTATTGTCAACTAGCTTTTTTCCAGTATCAATGATAGTATTGGTGAAATCAATTTTAATACTGTTGATTGGATTGATTGGAAAGGTGACCAGGACAATCAAAAAAATGAAAAAAATAATAGAAAGGTTGATGATGATAATAATATGAATATATTTAATAATTCTGTATAGAACTGTATATATAGTTAGATTAGAATATGGCTTCAAAATAGGCTCTATATCTTTCAATAAATATTATTATATCCATATTTCTGAATAGATATCAATTATATATATTACTATCTGGTAGCAATGCTCTATTTGAATGGTAATTACTTATCGATTGTAGGAATTGAATATATGTTTGTCAGAAATTATCTGAAGAAAGCAAAAATAGGTTACTTCAATTGGAATGATAAATTTTTAATAAAGTTACAACCTTGGACGATCTTGACTTTGGATCACACAATATCATTAAGTATTGATCATGATCTGTACAAAGTCAGTATCAGATTGAATGCCATACATTGAACAGTAATATAACATATAAACCAACAAATCTGACCCACAATATGTTGTTTCCCTTGGACAATTTGCCAGGTATTGAAGTTGAATATTGGAAATGTGTGCAGCAGGATTATCTTCAGTAGCAACAGCTGCAGTAAGCAGCTTGGAAGCACAGTGGTAATAGCAAGTTCAGAATGTACCAATTGTCTGCAATATACGGCTGGCAGCTGAGATAAAGGGTCTGGAATAGAGTCCATTAAATCTGGATTCTAAGCAGATCTGACTTGAATCAAAATACCAGACTGAACAATAATACCTCCATAAAATTGAACAAATGATGGTGGCCCTTGAGGAGCAGATTTTGTCTGTACCTGTGCTCATACTTGTTTTCATATCTTTGTGTTATAGAAATCATACCATGTCTCCCTCTATTCACTATATACTCCCCCCAATCTACAATACACTCCATAGTTGTACTGTTATCCATAACAATAACTTTGCAACCTTATTTGAATTGAAAGAATAGAGAATGTAAATTGAACTGAAAAAGTAGCAAGTTGTATTATTTGATAGTAAATTAGATTTGCATAGTCTATACATATAGCAATAGAGTATCAAATATTGTGTCTGACTTGAGGGCAAGAATAATTCATCGCTGATGGATTTGCAAATTGTTATCTTTTTATATGTGACTGATTGTATATGATATGATATACTGTAATCTTGAGCAACTGCTATAATGCCAGACAATACAGATTGGTTCAAGCCCAGTATAGATAACTCAGATAATAAACTAGTAATTCTTCCATAACATACCATAACTTACAGATATGTTTCAATCTTGCTACTACTTCATGATATATCTCTAGATGCAATTGCCATATATATTGGTTTTGTTATACTTTAGATATCAAAGGTAATAGATCAGTTATTGTAGCACATAACAGTTATTGGGTATGATGAATGTAATACTATAAAACACATGATTGCTTCCCAGCCAATGCAGATATAATGGCTATCATCTCATCGAACCTCATAGTTGCTTTTCAAAGTCCACAGATATGATGGCAGCAATACTGTCAGAATATACAGTGGTTTCTCAGAGCCTCTGGATATGCAGGCTATAATCATATTCAACCTTAAACTTATTTGTTCAAGTCCACAGGTATAGTAGTTTGATCATATTAGACTATACAGTTGCTGTATGTTTAATCATAATATATTCCATTTATTTATTATTATGTTTATAGACTTCTATTTACAAGATGCAACTCTGATACTCTTTCAACTCTGACCAAATCACTCTCAAAAGTCAGATATTCATTCTTTCATAATGTTGAAATAACACTCAGAAGTGTGCATGGAGAGGGATGAAGTGATACAGAGAATATCATGATAGCTGTCGAGTGGGTACAGAGGGAGTTGAACAAAGGGGTTCTCAAATAGGGTTAGAGTATTGGACACAATACCATTCCAGCAGAATAGAGAGAAATACTTTATATTACACCCAAGCAGACTTGGAGAGATAGGGTTAGTGAGAGACAGGGTTGAGGAGAAACAGGGTTGATGAGAAATAGGGTTGATAAGGGACAGAGTTGATGAGAGATGGGATTGATAAGAGATAGGGTGGAGGAGAGATCGGGTTGGTGAGAGATGGAGTTGATGATAGCCAGGGTTGATGAAAGATAGCTCTTAAGAAGGCTTGGGAGAGATTGCACCAAAGTCAAAGCAAAGTGTGAGGGCTGGACAGGATACAGATAATTTGGTATACAAGCTGGATTGGGAAATGTTAACCCACAGTCAGGAAGTTACACAGAGAATTTGACTTTTAATATAAGAATAGAGGTAGCACCAATGGTACTCAGCAGTCTAGAATAAATGGGATAGAGTCAGTCTCAGGCATCTGTTGCTGAAATCAGCTGAAAAGAACACAACCTGACAGAGTGTAAGTGTAATTGGTATGAGCACCGGCTCAGGAGTTTATAACCTATCATTACAAAGCTGAGTAGAGAATAGAGGAGAGATGCTGCACACAAAGTGCTTGGTAGCCAGTGCATATTGAGCTGGTTGCCGAAGTTGGCAGAGACAAGGGCCACACAGTGTAAGAAAGTAATTGATCAAGTGAGGATGAATTAAAGCTGATTCTTTATGCTATCTAACTAGTTACTGGCAAAGGTCGCAGGGGGAACTTAACTCGGAATAGAATGAGGTTGAGAAAGACAATAGAGATGGAAATAGAAATGGAGATAAAAATAGAAATGGAAATGGAAATGGAAATGGAAATGGAAATGGAAATGGAAATGGAAATGGAAATGAAAATGAAAATGGAAATGGAAATGGAAATGGAAATGGAAATGGAAATGGAGATGAAGATGAATGTGGATATGGACATGGATGAAAAAGAGGAGACAATGGATAAAAGGACTTGTGATATAGATTGATAACCAAGACACTTTTGATTTGCCTATAACGAATCGGTTTTGAATTCAGTAAGTTGCTTCGGTATTGATGTTAGATATTTGATAAGCAAAGATATATATGGCTGTGATGGCCCAAATTGTTGTACTGATATGTGTGTGACCTATAATCTTGTGTTAGGAGGTACAAAATTAAATGAAACAATGGCTTCAATATATCAAATAGAGGTTTAGTATTTGCATACAAGTCTCTTTCTAATTTCTTGTTCTGCCAACATCTAAGTTTCCCCACCAAAGCATTACTAGACAACAGTCATATAACATAAGATGCAAGTCCCCATCTGTTGTTGCTTGATCAATATCTCTCATATACAGTATGGTCTTGATTTCAGCACCCTGCTTTGGTTACTGAACCTATCCCATACATGCATTGATTACCAAGCACTGTACATGATAACTCTGCTCACTATTCCTCCATTTTGATTACCCATTCCAGAATAATATCTCCCAAACCTGGTCCAGTGTCAATTACACTCTCAGATTGGCAGCCCCTCACTCTCAGGTGCCAACTTCAGTAACTGACAGAACCATGGTTACAGCCAATCATCTCCACTAAGCTTTCTAATCATCGGCTACAATATTCCACGGTATGGCCTTTGCCTCCACAGCTGGTCACAGTCACCAACTGCCGCCCATATATACTCTGTCTACTGAGCACTATGGATGCAACCCCTGAAATTTCTCGATCATTGGTTAACCTCATTTGAGCCAGATATTATACTAATTATTCTTCTGTTCAGTTTCACCATGCTTTCGGTAGCCAGTTTCAGTTACCGGCTGCACTGAAGTTGTAGTTCCCCTTCTCTACTCAGCTTCCTGATTGTGAGCTAATATCTCTTAAGCCAGGTCATGCACCAATTGACACCTGTGCTTTCTGGTCTTCCACAGTGTATCCAGCATCCCAGCAATTTCTTTCAACCGCTTTTAAGAGCTAGCAATTAGGTACCCATCATGTATCGACTCTATTACTTATCCACCTCATGTATTATCAATCCTGCCTTTCGTCAACCCTGTATGTCATCAACCCCATCTCTTCAAGTCCGCTTGTGATTCATCATATTCATCTGTCTCAAATCCCACTTGTCAGCCATTGTGTTCATCAATTTCCAAATCTGCTTCAATACCATCTTGATCATCACCCCCCAAATTGACTTTGGAGCCATCACCATCATTACCCTCTATACCCACTTGAGGGCCATCTTGTTGATTACCAAGTGTTTTTAAAAGCCATCTGATCTATATCTTTCCAAGTCCACTTCACAGCAAGTATGTTAGAGTTGGGAGAGCAAGAATAATATTAATTGGGTCAGAGTTGTGAAAATATCAGAGTTTTAAGAGTGTATCAGAGTTGCAACTGAAAAATTGAAGATTATATTATTTAAGAACAAATGAATAGTATATTCCATATATGAATATGCAATAATAGTAGAGTCTGATATGGTCACAATGATCAAATGAATAGACTCTGACATGTGACTATGAGGTGTAATATTATCATAAAATCACATGCAGAGACTCTGACAAGTAACTGTAATGCTTCACACTAGAATCATCTTGTTCATCTTTCTCCAAGCCTCTTTGATATGTATATCTATAACTACCAGTTTTGCAAGAAAGTTTATGTAAACACAAATACATACTATAAGGAGACTTAGTGTCAACAGCCTATACTTCCTTCTACTTGAGTATCTACTAGCTTTTCACAATAAATAGGTATCAATATATGTTTTCATATTATTTTGCAAATCGAAAAAGCATATGAGAATACATTGTATCATCTCATATGCTGCAATGAGCTGAAATAAGCTGCCATAATATATATGAATTGCGGCAGCAACAGACATATCATCCAATAAAATATTTGTAACAGGAATAACAAATCTGGATTCTGTTAACATAGGGACTTTTCCAACAATTAGCACTGTCTTGTGGAAATTTACTCTCAGTTTTTCATTTGGTTTACTTATAAATTTTCCACTTAGTACACAGTTGAATCTTTTTGGCTTTTCAATTATCAATATAGATGGAATCAACTTGAATGCAAGATGGAGGTAAGTTATGTATCCAAATTTATAACCGATGATATTGTGTATGATTTTGAAATCCCAATTCGCGTATACAATCTGTTGGAATTTCACTGTTGAATTCTTAACTTCACTAAATTGGTGATGGAAACCATATACCCTGCTATCTTTGGCAGCCAAATATACAAACATTATATGGCAAAAATGTTGAAATTGAAATACCAGATCCTGAGTTCAATCATGGTTACAGTTCAGCAGATGGGATATATAATCCCCTTGTGCAATACTATGAGTGTTTGTTGACAAGTTCAATATATTATACAGAGGTTACAAGAGTACACTAACCCTGGCACAACCATGATACTCATACCAGATCCACAAAGAATCCGGATTCACCTGTAAGACAAACAACTGTGCTCAATATGGTGGCAGAAGCTGTTGGTCATTATTTTATACAACTGCTATGGACAAGAAGGAGGGTAATCAGATTATCAAATCAGACTTAGATAAGACCAAAAAAAATTGCAAGTAAAGTGAGAAGGCAGAAGAAAGTTTTAGTAGATATGGTCAGAATAATACCACCAAGACATAAGTAGTGGCATGATAGGGTGTTACTGGTAGCAGAGGCAAGAATAGTGGGGATGGCGGTACAAATGGCAGCCAGGTGGGAAATTGCTAATGGATATGCATAAGTGCAGCATATTTACAACAAAGAATTGACAAGCAATGCAATAACTGAAGCCCATATACAAGCCTGAATGCAAAAGAATAACAGAGGCATATATACAAGCCTGAATACAAAACAATAATTGAAGCTTGTATTAGTTCATCTTAAGAGTCGTCTAGAAATCTATTGAATTGCAAAATGCCCAGTATTTTTCAATGCTGTTCAAAGGATGAAGATTAAGTACTGTAAAGCAGTGGTAGTGTGGGCAATGAATTGAAATCATTTGAGACAGATTGAACCCAGGTAGTATTTGGTTCAAGTTCAATTCAAAATTTGCAGATTTCATGGGGTTTGTCACAAACCAAATTGCGATCCAATGAATTTTGAAAGAAAATCAGTTAGCAAGTATTTGTTAAATCTGTTTGATCAAAAATATACCTATATATTATTGTTTGCAATTGGGGTATTGTTTGAACAGGTTGAAACATATTTTTCTTGGCAACTCTGTACTTCCAGAAAGTATACCAGTTTATCAATTGTCTTAAACTATTACGGTTAATTGCCAATACTTGATTGTATTGTATATTATAAGCTCATCATCCTTGAGATGGTTGACCAGGTCTGTACTGAAATAACAAAAATCAAGTCTTACCACTGAGCCTGTATGCTCATGATCATGGCTGGCCAGGGCAAATGTATATTACTGAGAGAAATACAACTCACTCTCAATATGGGCAGACACTACTACACCAGCCCATTTGTCATTTTCAATCTTGCAATATTCCATATCATAAACATGAGCTGAATGGAGGAAGTCAGTCATCATATTACTTTATGATGAAACATTTTGTAGCCAAGTCGAATAGCCCCAGGTGGCCAGTTTATGCAGTACTTCAACAGCCTGATATTGCATAAACAGGGACACAAAAGTCAAGAAGCAATATAGCTATGTTTGTAAAGCCCATTCCCACTGAGTTAGTAGAAACTGTCAATATGGCCAACTCAGAGGGCAACCTTACAGTGACAGCAGTACAGTTCAAGAAGTTTGCAATGGTACTGGTACAAAGATATTTGGAAATAGTGGAAACTGTAGTTACCAAGATTGTTGATAAAGAGATATGCCAGCTCAACTGTTAACTGCTCTTGGATAAGGTTTGCAGTTCTGAGGTCATAATCATAGAAGATAATATGGCAGCAATAATTCTGGAGTTCAAATACCATATATGTATTCAGTAACAAGATACTTTCCAAAAGCTGATAGGTCTCCCACCTGCAGACAAGAATAGTACCTTCCGGATCTGTGCTATACTGGATATTATGCCCCCTGAACAGTTGCCCTACCTACTTATACCCCATGAATAGAAGGAGTACCAGATAACCATCTGGAAACTACTATTGACATGGCTAATCTAAAAGTCCAATTTTCTGTGTAGATCACCAGTACAATATATATTAAAGAAATACAATACTGAACAGATGTTGCTATTCCAGATAGTAATTGACTATAGTACCTTAACATAATGGTCATAGATTGATTTCCACTTCAGTATTCTACAGACCACCTGGCCAAGCTTCAAGGTACGAAATAGTTCACCAAGTATGACATCTTCACCAGTTGCGATAGATATAATATCTATCACCACTTGATAAGGAAGTCTGACTTGATTGGTCTCCACAGCGTATGGCAGTGGACAGTTATACAATGTGGTAATGTTAATACACCCAGCAAGTTTGCAAATGATAATGAATATGCAGCAGCAGTCCATTGACCACGACTACTATACCAGATTTATTCCCTATATCATATACTACCTCAAAGCGGATGGAAAGTACTTGCATGGTATTGCAGTGGTGTTGAATGCCATTGGCAAGGTAGGATTCTGATTGCAAAGGAGCATGTGCACATTTTGAATAATAAAGGTGCTGTTTCTCAAATTCGAAATTAACAGAGATAATAATTGTATTAGAATAATACATGAAATGGTCAAAGTGATCACCCATGTGCCCAATGTGGACACCCCCCACAATATGAGGAATCATGTGTGCCTGAGAGGGGTATACTGCAAATTTATTCTGAAATTTCCATAGATTTCTACTGTCTTGATAAGTCTGGTTACTGTCAACTAACAGGTATTCAATGGAGGCCATACAGTTTAAATCCAATGCATGATAGTGATAGAAGCTATAGACTTCCTGAGGAGTACAATCAGTTGATGATTCACAGTGGCACCACTGAAGAAGGTAATAGAAATACCTAGTATATGATGATACATCATATTTAGTACTGAGAGCAATTCATTGGGGGCAGCAAGGATGAATAATGGCAGTTAATCATATTATCAAATACAATTTGTAATCACTTAATAATGCTATGACATTTTATATGACCTGAAATATAGAGTTACTGGGCAGCAGAGATACAATGGTGTACTGGCAGTTCCATCTGAAAAATAGCCACAAGATCTGATGTGAAACAGATTCAATATCATTTGATTATATTCTTGGACAGCCGAATCCCATTGGCAGGCGAATGATGTCATTAGAGATACTGCAGAAGTACAACATCGATAATTATTACTACCTGAATGCAAAGAATCGCATCCCAAAGACTCTTAGCTACCAAGCAGATTATCAAAACTCACCACTCTGCTGAATAAAATCAATACAAGTAACCATGGCCATATATGATAGAACAATGAATAGAGCATACAAAGAAGATTTGCTTAGAGATGGTACATGAGCCAACAGCTGGCTTGATGATACATGGCCAGTCTACAAATGGCACCCAGATAGTGAGGATATAAGAATAGTAATATGAGATGAAGAGACACTGGTGGTGAAACCAGATACCAAATAATTGGTGAGGAGAAAGAGACTGCAGCACTTTGCACTGGACGCCAAGGTGATCAGATAGGCAGCAACAGGGAAATTAGGTATAACCAAAGATCTCCAACAACAGACAATTGAAGAAACTTATAATTGAACAATGAGAAAGCATTTAGGAATACAGTGGATAACCATACTGATAGCAATAGAGTCTTACTGAAAAGTACTATTTCAGAACAACAAGTGCTATATGCAGGTTCACTTGCCCTGCCACAGAGCTAAGTCACCCAATATAAAATCATATGACCTGCTGCTACTGTACAATACCCCCTGCTGGGAGTAGGAACAGATCATTGTTGATTTCATAATAAAGTGGCTGGTAACAGTCCATGATGGAAGTGGGATTGGCCAAAACTACAAGATTATTTCTTCTATTGACTCACTTTCCAAGTGGCCCCCAAGTTCAGTCACCATAGAAGGTAGTCTAACTGTGGAGTGATTAGCTGAGACCATTATAAATAGATACTTGCATCTCTATAGCCTTCCTGCAGCCATGGTATAGAATTGTAACTTACAATTCACCTTGAATATCTGGTAGAACTTTAATGGATTGTCTCAAAACAGAACCAAAATATCCACCACATTCTATTCACAGATTAGTAGTTTGAAGGAGATGGTGAACCAAATCATTGAATAATATCTGTATATTTGCACCACGCTCAATAATGTCCGATAGGTCATCTATCATGGCATTGAAGACTTTATTTACGACTCTTATGTTCAGTGTTGGCAATGAATCAAACCGAGTTGGGATGCGATTCCAATGTTATTTGAATTTTGCAAATTTCTGCCAGTTTGTGACATCGTGGTTCACAACCCATTGACTTTTGAACGAAAAGATGTATGTAAATTCTGTGCCGATTGGCTCAAATTATTTTTTTACTTGTAGCTGATGCAGTTACCTAGAAGATAAAAAAAAAATTCAAGTTGATCGGATATGAACTTGTGTACTTATTTTTAATTGGAATTCGGGGGCCAATATGGTGGGGTTTGAGCAAACCTCTTTGCAAGGATTAGGTTCAAATGTATCAAACCGGTTCATCCATTCTCACAAACCCCTGCTGTTCATTGCCAATACTACATATCTTTAGTAGAGGTAGGATATGGCCCTCCTTGAAGCTGATATAGGATAAACTCCCTACATACTGATCAACATGATAGTGGTGGCAACAAAACCCCTACTTGGAAGTGGCTTCATAGTGGTCAACCTTGTAACCAAAATTCACAATATTCCTAATATGTGGACAAATACACTGAAGCTTACACAGATTGTACAGATACAGGAGACCAAAAAGAAGCAACAGCTCTACAGCTTCCTATCCAAGAATTATAATATATGGAAAATAAAAAATCTTCAGCAAGTATATAGAAATAATACTGCAAATCCACTTAAAAATAAACATGATATTAACTGAGTTGATAATGTGGGCTAGGATACCTGAACCCACAAAACCCTTCTGCAGAAATATATGTAAGTATTTACCCTTGGAAATCAATACAAAGAAAATTCATTCAAGTTGGAGAATATTCTGAACCACCTCAGGATATATAAAACATAAAATAGTAGTCAGATAAATCTGTCATAGTTGTGTCAGGTAAGAATCAATGATGAAGTAGGAGTCTGTGCAGGGTAGTTGAGTTGATACAATACAAAAAAAGAAACTGGTTTTGTATGGATAGAATAAGATTTTGCAGGAAGGAATAACGTATTGTATAAAAGCAATTTGGTTTTCATGGAAACAAACTGATTGTGCAGAAAAAGTAGGAAATATACAATAGTGGTATGGAAAAATAGTAAAAGAAGGAATGTATTGTAGAATGAGTGAGTTACTGGGATGATAGTTGCAATTGTTATATTCTAGGCCATATATTCAATACAGAATAGATTTCTTCTGTATTCATTCTCTAATCTATAAAACAATTCAGTGTTATTGGTATCTATTTCTTCAATACTAGATGATTCTGGATTGAAACTCTTATCTACAGTCCCTGTCCCTTAGTTTCAAGCAATCTTGAATTTTTACAGCCCTCCAGTTTCAGTTTTTATAACCTCTACAGCTCCAAGCCCTGGACTCTTGTGAGTTGAACAAATCCAAAAATTGATTTTGCCAGATATAATCTTAAGCTTTAATGCCATTACTTTCACTAAAATAGTTGGTACTTTTAGCACAAACCTTGCATTTCCTACTGCTCTATATTAATATCAGAAGATGTTTTTGGATATCAGTTTGTAGTATATATCTTTTGGAAATCAATTTGATTAGTATGTTTTTGAAAGTTTCACAGACCCACAATTGGCACAATGTTCACTAATGAATGATTGGGTATAATAGAAATTGATATTCGAGTATCAATTTCTTGAATTTTGCCAGTAGACCCTATGTAATTCTGTTACCAGAATCATTAAATGAATTTGACAGTATTGATTTCATTTTTCAAAACCCTATGAAGCACTTAAGGAATACTTGTGGCATCAGTCCCAAGTAGCATCTCCCAGCAATTGCTACTAGATTGCAGCAACTTCATATAGACATGTACTTGAAATTGACAATTCAATTATTGAAGACATTTTAACCAAGGATTATGGACTGTATATACATTGTATGGATCAAAAACCCAGTTTTGTAAGCACAACTGTGGAGGCACAGATAGTACACAAGCAAGTGCCACAGGAGGTGAAAATAGAGTAAAATCTGAGCCAATTGACAATTCAGAAGTATTAATCAAATCAATCAATATGATATTTGAATGATGGATGGCATAAATGAAAGCAACTTCTATTATGATTATTCAATCTATTATTGTTACAATACCCTACAAATATATTTTGTATAATTGGTAGATAATGAAACACTACCTCCAGTTGAATGAAACTGAATACTCAATCTCAATATACAAGTGAATATCAAAGAAATCGGTAAATGTTGTCACAGAAAAAACATTCAACAAACATACGATTTTAACTCCCAGTCAGTGGAGTGGTATTACCACCAACAAGATTATGGAAGATTGCCTATATGAAATCAGATGGTCAATATATGAGTAGGAATATTTCATTGTAAACAATAACTTAAAAGGCTTCCACAATATTAATAGATATGGAATTGGAGAATATCATATTTGTATAGATACCAACTTTTGCAAATGATGCAAAGAAACTGGTATTGTTAATTTTCAAAGTTTCAGCAAGTACAATATATTAATAGTTAATGAATCAGAAGGTGCATATAATGTAATTTGAACATTAAATGAGTAGGTTGAATGAAGAAGTAAATCTTACTGAAGATTGAATAGAGGAAACTCAAAAAGAATTTATATATGGTGATTTGCAAGTCTGAATTATGGACCTCAAAATGCAATTAACTGAAAGAGTTTCAACATATAATACAGAACTTTAACAAGATTTGGAAGATTTATAGAAATAGATAAAAATTTATAGATATGAAACAAAAGCTATTGCAATCAGTTTGCCAGAGTGTTAGAAATGGCAGGAACCGGGAATAAAGAAAATAAATGAAATTGAAAATATAAGAGAAATAATATATATTACTATGTTCAGAAGCAGATTGGAAAGCATATCAGAGATAGAACATCCAATTGGATTTCAAAATTGCCAACGAATCCAAAACATGTGGTAATCAACAATGATTCATCAGGTATACAGCCAATCGATTATTTGGAGTCACATTATCACAAATATATCAATATATAGATTGTATTAGAAGATACGTAAGAATTTCAATCTTTTGAACAATAGTGGAAATACTTCAATCAGCTATCAGTGATAAGTATCTGTATATAATCATAGAAAGCAAACTTTTGAATATATAACAATGATTCAGAGGGTTTTCATTGCACTATACTGAATCTCAATAATGGTGTAACACTGGGAGCTTCGCCCCAGGTTTACCCGGTCAAAGTAGTATCCGTACTGAATTTTGGGACTTGCTTCGAAGGTATTTTAGCAGGTTAGCTCAGGATGTCTAACAAATACTTCTATCTACGTTGTTCTCTAGAGCTCCAGCACCATAACGACCTTCGAACCAATGCCTACTCATTTCACAACTACCATGGTCCTCCAACTCTCGATCCTCTATCCTCTTTATCGTCATTAGATTATAATCAGACCATCGGTATCCTGTATGGCATCCAGCTCACGGGCTTGTGCATCCAGACCAGTGGTATCCTGTCGATCTAATAACCTCCAGACAAATAGGCCTCTTTCGATAGAGAGCAGCTTTGCTGTTCAGAGTCGGCACGTATTCTTATGCCTCCGGCAGTCGTCACCATTTGGCTGGCACCATTCAGTTGTTTGCTGGCTGTTTGTTTGTTGTCGGGGAGCATCAGGTTCTTGCCCGATATCATTCAGCTGTTTGTTTGTTATCGGCGATTCGAAGCAGAAGCGACTGTGGCCATTAACTAGCCGTCGATGCATATCGATGGTGTGGGTGTTCACTTGCTAGCCATCCCAAAAGATTGGCTCTGGCATCCGAGACGAGTGATAGCTGATGATGTCTAATCAGGGAAGTTGCGGGTGATCATACATGACCCCGCTGCAAACTTGCTAGGTGGAACAAATCGGTATCTGAACTAAATTGCAATGCAGCAGAAAAAGAAAAAATCTGTGGCAAGGGTTATACAATAAGGTCAAAGACTCACTATGGCTTTGTATTATTCTGAAAAACATATCGAACTTCAGTACAATATGCTCATGGTATAATATATAGACTCCAATAGAAGCTGCAGATGGCAAATAAAGATGATAGAGTCAGGGATCTAAAAAGATAATGATTAACATGAAATCTATACCAGAGCCAATATCTGTGGAAACTGTGGCAGGGTATAATGGCTTTGCCCAAATGGACCTCTCTGCAGTCAAAAGAAAAATGATTGCCTGTTGGCCAATAAGAATTAGAAGGCAAGAAGAATTGTAAACGAACTGTATGAGAATCAGGTATTGTGCTGTATTCTACCGAAGAGAGTACAAGGCTGCCTGGGAACAGATAGAAATAAATTTGTTCCAGAACAATTCTGGAACAGGAGAGAAAGTTGAGTTTGAAAAACAATTAAGCCAATGAAATAAGGATGGTCATTGAACTGGGCATGAATCTCCTTTCTCTGCAAATGTTTGTTCAAGTGTAGGAATTTCACTGTTTTTAATTCAAAGTGTAGAAATAAAACAATCTTCAATTGAAACCAAGCATTTTATTGTGAAATGTTCACCAAAAATAAAAGAAAAAGTCTTTAATACACACACTTTGACTGACTGCACAGCTACTGGAATAGCAATAGTAGACTATTATATTCTTTGCCATCATTTATTGGATGAAAATGAATTCAAAAAATCAAAAGATTCAGAGATAAAATATGGAAAACAGATTGAATCAGCAATAATTATAACCATGGCCAGGGTAAATACAGGAATTCGATCACATCAAGAACCATTACCAGCATTGGTAACCAAATTGAAACAATATTCAATTATGATCGAGCTATTATAGCTATATCTTCATAACATAACAATGGAATTTTGGAGTGGCTGAATTAGCTGTCAGAACAGTTATTGTGAACAGTATTGCCAGCCCCATACAAGTATATAGGTGTGGGGTATTTATATTGAAAGAACAGAAGCAGATCCTGAAAGGTCAGTATTTAATACGTACATCATAGCCGTATCACCTTTTATATGAAGCATCAATGAAATCCATCTCAAGGTCAACATAGTCATAGAATATATGATCAATCGAGCCCGGGAAATGAAGAATGTACAAAAGAACCAATCAAAGATGATATCCCCAAGCAATATCAGGGATTTTGACTCCTAATAAGTAATCCAATTGCAGGTATGCTATCACCAGATTGATGCAAACACTACAAAATTATGCTGCAAGTGGCATTCAAGACACTGTTTTGATCCAATTACAGCTCATCCTATAAGGAGCTAAAAGTTCTAGAATTGTTGGAAGAAAACAATATATTCAAGGGACTGATTTAATCATCTTTATCACCCAGTAGAGCTTCAGAGAGCTTTGCGTCCAAGCCAAATGGTAACCTGAAGTTCTGTGTTGATTACTCAGGTATAAATAAAGAAACAATAAAATACTGTTATCACTTCTCATTGATTCAAGAAACTTTACTAAGACTTTGAAAGACTGACTATGAAAACAAATTACGTAACTGTGAGGTATTTAATGTGATAAGAATTGCAGATGGGGATAAATATATAATAGTGGTCAAAATCTGCTATGGACTCTTCAAATTCTTCGTAAGATGTTTTGGACTTACCAATAAACAGATGTTCTTTCCAGAACTCATGAATGATGCTCAAGGACCATGTCTCAATATATTTTGCACACCATTTTTAGATGATATCCTTATTTATAGACACAATTTAAATGAATACAAGCAATAAATCACAGTAGTTATAACTTGGTTTAAGGAAGACCGTATCTAAACGCAGAAGAATACAAGTTTCATATGAAAGAGATGTAATATGCTGAATAAATGGTTGAAGTGAAGTAAATTAAAATACATTTGAAGAAAGCTCAAGCCCTAGAGACTGGCAAAACCCTGGAGTAACTTAAGGAAGCTCAAGTCTTGTTATTTTGTATCAATTTCTACTGACTATTCATATGAAATTGTAGAAGGATAATACAACCAGAAACAAAATGCGTTAAAAAGTCAATACCCTTGGGCTGGAAACTGGATCAAAAATTGGAATTTGCAAAACTCAAGATAGCTTTATAATAGTAACAGTGTTGCCTCACTTTAATTAAAAAAAAAAATAGTTGTTGAAACTATTGCCTCAAAATATATATCCACCAGAGTTCTTTCTCAGTATAATGAAAAGAAAGTATTAAATCAAGTTGCATTCTTCTCAAAACAATATGTATTTACTTGAGAATAATACAAAATCAACAATCAAGTACAAGCGGGGAACATCAACACCTTGGAATAATAGAGGCCTGCATGAAAGGCAACGTACTTCAGATGAAGACTGTTACAGATAACCAAAATCTACAGAGTATCATGATCTCAATGTTCTGAACTTGGAGACAAACCAGGTAGTTTGAATTCATATCGAGATTTAAATTCATAATAGTTCAACGACCAAGAAAACTGAGCCAGAAGCCAAATACACTTAGAAGAAGACCACAAGACATTCCTCTAAAGATGTGGACAGAAAAATATTCTAACATGTTATGAAAAACAGAAAATCTGAATAGTTTAAAATTTAAAAAGTTAATTGTGTTCTTGCAGAAACAACCATAACAATGATTTTTTAAGTACTGAAAATTCATTGCAGTGGATGAAAAAACTGTGCCAAAAATGCCTATATAATAGCAGCAATGGAATATATTACAACAATTATTAAAAGTTCTTGAAACACATCAGGTGCAACCAAAAGAAAAGAAAAAGCTCAAATAGATTGAAGAATATTACAATCCACAAAATACAAAATATCCAGGGCAAGCAAAAATCTACAATGTGCTTAACAGAAGCCATTCCCAAAGTCAGTTGAGAAATGATATAGACTGCTATGTATGGAACTGTGTTACACACCAAAAGAGCACAAATGGAATTGGTAATAAACTGAATTGATTTGTGACTGATTAAATCAAGCAGGAATTTGATTCAAGTTTGATCTAATATTTGCAATAGTCCAGCAGATCATTTCAATACAATTTGTAAACCAATGAATTTTGAACCAAATAACAAAAGTGACATCTTTTGTGATCAGGTCAAATATGTTTCAAGATGTAGTGCTTTAGGTTGCCTAGAAAATGAACAATAATCAAGTCTATCGGACAAGAATTCACATATGATTTTTCATTAATTATTGTATGGTGAATTGGATGGAGTTTGTGCAGACATTTTAGAGAGGATCAGATTCACTTGAACTAAACCAGTTCATTAGTTTTAATAAACCCCTGTAGTTCCTCGCCGACACTAAGCTAAGCAATCTATGAAAAAACATATCATTTATTGCCACCATTAGATACGCTACAGCATCCATGAAAGCACTTGGATATGGATTTCAGAGTTGGACTACCAGAAACTGAGGGGTTTAATGGGATATACATAGTTGTTGACTATTTGATAAAAATGTGACCTTCGGTATCTGATACCAATGAACATCATGGTTAGAAGTTGGAAGAAATATATGTCAAAGAAGAGTTCAGATTGCATGAACTGCCTAAAACAATAGTATCAAATTGAGTACTGCAATTAATATGGTAATTTTGCGACTGAATGGAAAAGATTGGAAATTGAATAAAGACTGTCTACAATATATTGGCCTCAAACCAACAGCCAAACTGAAAGAGTGAATGTGGGAATAAAAAAGTATCTTTAAAACATTGTTAGTTATCAGCCTGACTATTTCATTATGTGGCTATTATTGTTATAATTTACAGCTAACAATCATTTCTTGCAAATGAATAATTATTCTCCATGTTTTGACAACTACTGTATTGGTCCACTAATAATCATTGGCTGATATTCCATTGATGATTCTCAAGTTATATTTATACTGCCTATCTAGCAGATCGCCAAATGAATAGCATAATCTTTTAGCAATTTCAAAGTAAATATGAAATGGGTCTAGACTGTGAAGTCCAAAAAGGCAAATAAATTCCAAATAGATGGAGTTACACTTTGAGTAGGTGATAGAATCTGGCCAAATTCATTGAATATATCAACTCCATGGCCAAGTCAGAAACCAAATTGGAGAAGTACTTAACTTTATAAAAATGTACAGGTTATTGATCCATCGGTCTACAGAATCATACTATCTATTCAATTGTATATCAGCCACATTCAGCTGATATTTTATCTAGAGAAAGCCACTTACAGCCCCTTGAACAGCAAAAGCAACTAGCTTCACCACCTGTTTCAGTTGTTGAAGAAGATGAATATACAGTTAAGTGAGCAGATAACTGCAAACTGTTGGACAGATACTTACTGTATTATGAAAAATTGAAATATTATGATATATGATATTAGGCTCTCACAGTTAATATGGATAGAGTTAATACTATTGACAAATTCCATGGCCAAGAATCTGCCAAGCCTGGATGTTTAACAGTATACAAACACAGGTTTGAAGAGGGGAAGTTAATATTGTAGATGTGTTCTGTAGAAATTGATAATGGGTTGAGGATCAGAGAAAAACAGATATGTTATTACAATACAAGAATGAAAACAGATTTGCCTTTGAAAGAATTAGGTTCAATGGGAAAGGGTCCAGTGTTACCTGGAAGTAATGAGGTTTTAATATGAAGAAAACAAATTTTGAGGAGGAAGTGAAAATTATACAATACTGGTGTACAAAGATAGTAAAAGGAGGAATATATGGTCGTACAAGTTAGTAACAATGAAAATGGTAATAAATATTACATATTAAATTAGGTATGCAGTGGAGGATGTATTTCTTCCGCACTTACTTTCTAGTCTACAAAACAATCGAATATCTACAGCTTCAACTTCTTGCGTATCTGGTACTTCCAGATTAACCCTCGAGTTTATAGGTCTTTCCCTTTAACTATACACTACGTTTCATTCATTATCTCTTTGGGTTTCAGTTTTCATAAACCCTATCACTTCAAGCCCTGAACTGTTGATACAAACATTGTAAGATTGATAATATGTAGCCATAGACACTACAGATACCAATCAGAAGTTCACGGAGCCAAGTTTCATCGCTTGAAATTGAACAAATTGTGCCCTGAAAGCAGAGTACTGATAATACGAAAGTATGCTACCTGGTTTGGTAGCAGAGTTGTTCTATGAAGAACAGTATTCGAGAGTTCATTCACCATATGATACGATTTACTATAATGAACGTTTTGGGGAAATATACCCCAGTGATAAGTATTGATGCTCTGAAGCACCTGATTCCAAATGTATACCAACGAAGCAGATACCTTTTCAGGATCGAACAGTATTGAAGAAGAATATACAGATAGACACTCAAATAGAAACAGCAGTCGGTAACAATAAAAACAATAGTAATAGAAGATACATACAATTATTATTTTTTTGGAGTCTGGGTTATATTACGTTAAAGGTAGAAAACATTCATTTTCAGAGAAGATGGATATTCGATTATGTTTGCAAATATATTGCAGTATGGCTCTACAATATAGCTCTGTGGCTGTTGATGCATATGAAAACACTCATACCTCCAATTAGATATTGATTGTATACTGTACATATTGCTATTATTCTTTACGTAGAGCAGTTTGATATATATATAGCCCCTGATATTATAGGCAATATTAGATCAGATTGAATATTGAACGACACTGCAATTCATGTTGTATTAAATACTATACCTGATGACAAGCAGAAACTATGGAAAACAAACTAAAATTACCAATAGTATAGGGGTAATCTGGAATAAATATATCTTTTGGTCATATCTTTCTTATAATGGACTATATTATTCATTTTGAATCTTTTTTTGGTTGCTATAGGAAAATATTTTGCATTTTACATATATATTTTAAAAAGACTGTTCATTTGATATATAAGAAGACCACCAATACTGCATCTACTGCAATATTGTTTTGTGATTTTCATTTAAAGTTTGAAAATGGAATGGCATTATATAAGAATAAGGTGAACAAATGATTGGCAATAATGGGACAATAAATATTGTTGATACTAAAATATTATCGGTAATTGATATATAGTACAATATATCAGAATTTATCTCAGTATAAGTTTAAAAATAACTTTCACTTGTTTTTTTCAGCTAAACTACAATGACATCATACAAATTCAATAAATTGTTGTGATATTGATATGGATTAAACCAAAATTTGCAATGATCAATTTCTAAATATGTATCACTCTTTTGATTAAATTCAAAATTTTGTATATTATACATGAAATATCATTTACCCATAAATAAATATGTTTAATAATTGGGTAATTTATATAGTTGCAAAATATGATATCAACATGGACAGTACGTTTGGATTTATTCTGCCTGGCAAACCAAATTGCCAATATGGAAACCATTTCGATCCAATCTGAATCATGACTGGAAGTTCTAGATTGTGACTATTGCTATTACTGTAATCTATCAATATACAAAGTATAGAAAAATTTAATTATGTTTCAAAATTCAATTACATATTGGGTTTTCTAGTTATGATAGAATATGGTATAAATGGTAATTATTAATAGTAGTACTGGTACGAAAGCAAATTGATTCAAGTCGAATAGAATCATACAAGGGCATGAGTGTGGTTCAATTCAGTTTTTGCCCATTATGATGACTCATATTTGACACACAATATATATATAAGTTTTTGTCTGAGTGGCTCAAATTATTATTCAACTTGTAGTACTTGAAGTGAGCTAAAGTATAAATAAAAATCTGTGCCAATTGGACAAAACCTGGCATACTTACTGTTATTCAAATTATGGTATGATTTGTACCAATTTCAATATATTTTTCTTGGCAAATTGGAACCATGCAAAACTGAATTGAGTTGAGAATTAGCTTGAACCGATACAATTCATTGCCAATACTAATTATTGCTATATCCATATTCTGAATGGTAAATATTTGACTAATACTTGTTTTTTTATTCATATTGGTAATTTGAACAGATAAATATGTATATATCATTATCAGCAATGTCATTATTTCAAATTCCATTGTTTTTGAGGTTTCTGCAATCAACTGGTTTTATATTTCCTAAAATAATTTTTTTTGGCAAATGGTTGATATTATTGAGGTATATAGTGATATAACATGGATACCAAAATCATTCAGTATACAGAGAAGCATTTTAATTGCAATTCAATATTATATACCGATTATAATATAGTTAATATTTTAAATATTTTCAACTGAGTTTTAACTTCATACACAA
The DNA here is from genome assembly GCA_015178995.1 of Trichophaea hybrida. Taxonomy (NCBI): domain Eukaryota; kingdom Fungi; phylum Ascomycota; class Pezizomycetes; order Pezizales; family Pyronemataceae; genus Trichophaea; species Trichophaea hybrida. The sequence continues at coordinate 48,085 of WHVE01000519.1, forward strand.
ACTTTAATTTCACAATATTTAAATTTTTTTGATTTTATTTCATTTGTTTTATAATTATTTATTTATATCCAAACAAATAGATGATATATTATACTGCATAGTTCAATTTCAAAATAGTAAAATATCTATCGATCAGCTGTCAATTTTTATATTATCATATCTAGTCCGAATGAGTTTGCCAATTATATTTTGTTTTATAAGTATATTGTTGAAAAAACCCATTGAAAAATTTGCATATCATAGTAGCCATTAGATTATCTATGCAATTGTGAATCCATTTTATAAGTATTTAGATGCAGAAGTCCCAACTCAATAATGATACTTAATTTGCTATATACCAAGAACGAAAAGTTAGAAAAAGCAACAAAATAAGTCGATTATTAGATACATATTATATATATTCATATAAAGTTTGAATTCCTGGTATTAGTGCCATACAGTGCCTGAAAATTTTTTACTTACAAACTAAACTGTTAAATTTGAGGATATACTAATAAAATTAATATTCATATCACAGTATTCTGTGTTCTTCAGGTATACAGATCTACAAGTTATATAATCAGTTCAAAACAATCATATTAATAGAATAATGCAGATGCTATAAATTGTTAATATGAATAATATAATGCAAAATGAGTTAAGAAGCTGAATTGATCTATCTGACATATTTGATACGATCTGTTACAATATAGAAGTCGGACTTTTGGTAAGTGGAATATTTCTGCTAGAGATATTGCTGTATAGTGAACAGACTACAAAGTGAATTGAGTATACTGTATATTCAAGAAATAACAACTGCCATATATACTATGATTTTGTACATACTTTCTTCAGCAAAAATAAATGATATATATATACTTACTTTTATTCAGTTCCAAGTCAATTTAAAGTCTTCTCTCAAATACTTATTGGACTGCAGTAATCTATAGTTATATTATATACACTAGAACTTTCATAACAGTTCAGTATCTGTATATTGAATGATATATATATATTCTTTACTTCATTGAATATTTGTTACTAATGCAGCAGTACTAGGATAGATAATATGAATTTGTTGGTGCAGGCAATAAAAGACCTTAGTGTTATCAATAAAAATCAAATAATTGGTAAAGAGTTTGAAAGTACATATGATATATATTTGAATTTGTCATTCAAGTTATCAATAATATTGAATCACATCGGATATCATATTGATATTTCTATTAATTTCCTTGAGTGTCTAAATAGCACGTATATTGTTTAGAGCTGTATTATTATTCAAGCAAAGTATTTGTATATAGTTCTTTTGATTTCTGAATATACAGCAGACTCTTAGAGTATTTCTATACAGAATATACTTGGTTATATCATTTTATTCAGTATTCGGTATTTAGTTTTGATGTTTATTATGACATGCATGAAACATTGGAGATATTGTTCAATATATCATCAAGTTGGCAAACATAATGAGAAAAGTGAGGAAGGAAAAGCATTTGCACAAATTTGAAAACAGATTTCTTACTGAAATCAACTTGATCTTCTAACTTGATCATTTTCCTGTTTCAATCAATAAAATCAATCTTTAGAGTATACAACTGTAATTGGCAGCCAAGGATCTATTCTATTTTGAATTTCAAATGTTCTGATAGTTGTTTTCACAATATCTTTAGAACAATCTTCTCAAACTTTACATTATTGTAGCAACAAAATACTTATTTTGAGCTGAGAAAAAATATCGAAATTGTCATTTATATAATCAATGGTTGTTTCAGTGTAATTATAATAGTTCATTATTCAATAGATACAAATCAAGTATTCAATACAGAATCAGCCATGGTCAAACAATTACTATTATTTGGAACTGAATTATAATAGACATGATATTTGAATAGTTGAAGTGCCCAATCCACCTTACTAATCAGCTTCTCTTTCTACAATATATCTACATTTCATTGTTCTATTCAAGGATAAAAATCATTAATATTGTAATATTTGATGATATCATTAAATCAAGTGATTCATCTAGTTGTGATATTCCTGAAATATAATTATTCAGTACATGAAATACTCCACGATACTGAAGTTGATAATATGAAATATATCCGATATTCAAACCACTTATTCAATTCCGTTATTCAACTATGTTCAATGATGTTTCAGTTCATTGAATATCTCAATCATTCAAAAATTGGTAGACAGTATCAGATATTAATCAATCATTATTTATATATATTATATAACTTAATTTCAAAAGTAGTTCATAAAGTTTTTCCAAAGTAAAAATAAAGAAGATGTATACCAAATGAAGCAATTGAGGTTTTGGACATATGACAATAAGTAGAACAAATTCTGTAAAGTTTGATATTTGGTGAATAGTTGGCCATCCATACAAATATAATACAAAAGTACAATTGTATATATATATTGAAGAATAATACACACCTGCTATATTTTGATATATTATTTCCTCAACTATATATGTGATGAATAACACAGTATACATCTTCTGGATCGTAGTCATTTCGCAATATCAATCCTGGGTCTTGCTAGATTCCATGGCAGAATACAGTAGTGGAATCAGAAAAAATATTATCATAATAGAGTATTTTGGTATTGGAGTATATGATTCAAATTGGTCAAAATTAGAACAGTTCTGATATACTGGCCATATATTCATAATATGAATATAATGTATTGTGTGAGTCTGTAAAAGTTCCGATGTGTAAGAATAGTATAGTTAATGGATTTGAATTCTGTAAATACTGGTCAAACTAAATCCAAAAGCAGCACTACTGACAGAGTAGATTCAATTTCATACCAGTTGATTTGTCCAACAGTTTCCCCTATAGACTATAAAATATATCTGTTGATTTATATTTATATACTCCATATTTTATTTGTATACTATATGGTCTTTATTGACCTATGGTTGAGGAATAAACTCCATGCAAACAATTGACTTGAGATAAATGATTTGCATGTATTTGAAAATATCTTTAGCATTCCAATAGATGAAAGAGACCACTGGTTTGATATATTTATACTCCAATATCATAGATCATATGATCAATTGTATTGTTGAGTTGATCAGAAGATGGAAAATATAGTATAGAATATGCATTCAAATTAGAATATGGTTCTATAATATAGCTTTATAGCTGTTAATATATATAGGGACATTCTTGCCTTTGGAATTGATATTAATTATATGCTGTACAACCTGGAAGCAATAATCAGCGTATATAACAACTACTTGTACATCATATTAATTGAAGGCCTTATTGGCAGAGACAATTGTAAATAAGCCACTATATCATATTATAATCTGATCTATTTGCCCTTGATATCATTACAATCCATTGATTATACCTATCAAAAGAAACCCAGAGTAGAAACAAATTCAATCACCTATGACATGTCGAATATATACAGTATCAGCAGTCATCTATCTTGGAAGCCAGAGTAAAGCTTCACAAACTGCAAATTTTCTAAACAGTATAGCATCTCAAATCATAAAGCTTCTTTCTCATAAACAAAGCCTCAAAAACTGCTCTCCACTCAACCATACTAGTGAATACACGATTTGGAATATCATAATATCTCTCTACCAAATGAAGACTATTGAACTGCAGATCAATTGGATTCAAAGAATACTTCCAATTGGGAAAACAGAAACTGTGGGGATGTTTTCATCAATGATACCAACAGTCTGAGTATGATAAAATAACACTATTGATATGAAGAAATTCTGAAATAGTGGCCAGCAGTAGTTGCAAGGACAAAGCATTGGTACAAAAATAGTTGGGCTATAGGAACTGAAAAGCAAAAAGCAAATGATAGTAAAAGGCAAAGATCAAGATATATAGACCTTCAGTTTCTTCAAGGATAGAAAAATATGATCAGATTATTTGACATTTTCAGCAAGAAGAACAAGCCTTAAAAATGTGTGAATTTGGAATACCATTGCTTTTGGTTGTAAATCATTCCATTATTGATATATTCTGAGTAAGTCTTTCAATCTACAGCAACCAAAGAAGTTCTGAACAGATTCAGGATATCACTTTGACTGGTAAACCTGGAGTGATGCTTCTGCAATTCCATAATATTGTTAGCAAATAAAAGCTCCTGGGAAAGATATTTTTTCTATCCACTATAGCATACATCAAATAGTTATGCTGCAGTTTTATATACACAACGATTTTCCAGTATCATCAAAATTAGTACACTTTATATTTTGCATATCCATATACCAGTTCTATTCTACAACTGTAAAAATTTACCAAGTGGGCTATCAAAGTGGCTATACTAAAAGACTAAGGCCCATTCACCTATGAAACCAAAGATTCCTGAAAGTTGTGCTATATCAATTATTCTGCTAAAGGACACCAACACCATAACATCAGGAAAATACAATTTTCTCTCTGGCCTGGCACCCGCCTTCCGGAATCCTCTTTGATACTTGGGAGGCTCCCAAACCCTCCTTTATTATTTCACTATGCTCTGACACACTCAAAGCAGCTCCTGGTGCACCTGTGAACTTTCCTCAATCACACAAGAGCATCCTACAGCATTTCTACCACTTCCTGGGACGTCCACACACTTGATCTTTTGAGTACTCTGCTCCGTGTGCCATTCTGATGCTGGGCAGCCCTCACTGCCGATCAGCATCATATGTGACGCCATTTATACTCTATACTGCCAATTCATCACTGCTGATTCCAGTATTGTTACAAGAGATTTTTATAAATTGACTTCTCTAGATCTCATCACACTAATATATTGTCTTGATACATGAGTTGGATTTTAAGCGCACCCCTGCATAATACTCCTCTGAATTGTTGGAATGAATCGCAACAGTGGCTCGAACCTTTCGTCCATATGTAATTTGTCTCAATATATTTCCCAGTATGTATCCAAATCCACTTGGTCATGTACAATCCATATTGAATACGTCCCTGTCACTGCCCGGATCCCTGGGACTGAGTGGTACAGCCCTTCAATTTTCTCCACCGCAATAGTATTTGGTGTTTATTTCATTACCACTCAGACAAATCCATCCACATTTTGAGGGTGCTGTACAAATAGTCAAAAGTTTAATCGGCCATAGAGGTGCTGTACTGGGTCAAATCAAAGGTTCAAATTTGCTGGCAAGGATTCATTTCCGCTGGGTGCACCTGGTCATATGCCATTTCTTTCAACCCGGCATCATGTTCAGGACGACTGCACTATCCTTGACATACCATCGATTCAAAGCAAGCCACCAAACAGACTGTTCTGTGTAATCCATCGTGCTATAGCGATCATTGTGCACATGCACCTGTAGCATGGAGTTGACCCCATTGCTGGCATGGTACCCTTCCTTGAATCTCAGTCCTGATCATACTTTAGGTGCTTCTCCATCATGGGGTGACAAAAAGCAGCTTGAGTTCCTGGCGGTTCTGAGACTCTTTAAACAACTGGCCAAACTGGGCTAGCTGGTTTTTGGAAGCTCTGTAGAGCTCTGCTTCAAGTTGTACCATTGTTGTTGCCAACCCTTCTGCATTCCAGGTAGTGGCCCACAGCTGCACTTCTTTCAGGTGTACCTCAAAAGTCCTCCACTGCCTAGTTGTGATAACATAAATCTTCCTACGAAGTTCTCTCTCAATCTTCTCCATTGCAATCTCCATATGTTGTGCTTCCTGCACTTGGAAGTTGCATTCTAAAGGCCTTGTCCGAGCCTCAGTAGCAGGTTGAGGAGTGATAATTTGTTTGCACTGGTGAACAAGTTCGAGAGCGTCTTGAGGTATTTCAATAGGCTTTCCCCGTGAATTTGCTGGCTGGCTAGTAAAGGCAATGAAATCAGTGTCCAATCAGTTTTCATAACCTCTGAATCAGATGCACTTTCTGAGATCGTTTTCCCTGCAATGTCGCTGCAAAGCAGGGGAGCCCATACTGCAAATAGACTCCTGGGCATTGCTCAGATTTCCTTGCCACGCCAGGATCCATTCTCGTGATCCTCAGAGGGTTTGGAAGAACGCAAAATGTTTGGGTAGTGTGGCACTGAGGTGAACTGCACATCGAATGCAGCATTCAAGCCATGATCAGTAAGGTACTCCAAAGGCCATTATAAGAGATCTTTTATGATCCCCAAATAGAGTTGGTAAAGTGGATCTAGTTACCAAAAGCGATGGATGTAGCACAGAGAATGATCCAAGAAGACATTTGAAGTCGGTTGCAGATATATCTCTTTGAATTCATCAAGTCAATTATCCTTCAGGTGCTGCTGATAGTGTGAGGTACATGGAGACTCCCAGTTGGAAAATCCATTCCCATGGCCAGTCGCAGGTCGGTTTGGTACATCACATGCAAAGCATGCTCCTCCAACTATCTTTGTGATAATTGCGATCTCTGGGCAGTCCCCAATCTATGCTGGTAGCAATGAGTAGCACGTACATTGGAAACTGTTGGCACAATGCTACCTATAACCAGTGCCACTGATATTGTCTTTTCAAAGTAGTTTCAGGATGGTATGAATTGTGTTGTGCCATGAAGAGTCTATATCAGTTGCATCTTTTGGTGGAACTGGGAAGAATTCCACCAGATTCTAGGCACCTCTTGATGCTGCATGATGAACATCTTTCTGAATATTTCTGATACTTATACATTGTGGCCAGGTGCTCTTGTTACCAGAGAGATTTGTCGGATGGGTTTTGTCTGAGGTCATGAAAACTGGCACAATTGTCCCACCATCAGGTAACTGCTCCAGAGATCCCCATGACTACTCAGCTGAGTTCATCCCACTATAGATTTGATGATCCGCTGATTTGTACAGCTGCACTGGAGTGATATCCAGGTTCTCTGTGCACCGTAAATGCCTCAAAAGAATCTGGATGCTTTTGAAATGTCTGTGCAGTACATGTTTCCATATTTTCTAGGTGCCTGAAACCAACTCTGTGCTCCCAGTCCAAAGTCGTAGCACCGCAGCAGCTTATGGAGATCAGAGGTTGTCTGGAACAATGGCATACGGAAATCGTGTACGCCATGCTGTAGATAGTCATTGATCCAAGTTATGCTTTGTGTATCCAGAGCACAGGCTTGTTGATAAACGAATACATTTGCAAATGGGTGCTATGGGTTTCAATTTGATTTCTGGTGTTTTTTGTAGAGGCTCGTATCCTCTCCCATGACTTGCCCAACTGCAGCCACTCCATACACTTTTGCATCGGTGACTTTCCTAATGGTCATAAATTTGATGGTGTGTTTCTCTCGTAGCTCGGGTATGGGAGTCCTGTCGGAGGTGTGTGTAGCTGGTATGAAACCTTAGGCACTGTCAGGTTCTCCTGCATTCATTTACTTTCGTTTCTTTGCTCATCTCGCTACTTACTAGATCTCCAATTTGGTTTTGTTTGAAGTTGTTCCATGACTTCTCCTGTGGCATTGAACGCCTCTGGGTAATAATTTACATTATGTTGAACAAGACCAGATGAGTTGCCAATCCACTTTCTACATACTGTGAATTGCAATTGTAAGAACTGGTGTGGCCAACAACTAATACTGATAACCGTTGTTACAGTATTTCCAGTAGATGGAGCGCAACAAGTGTATGGTGAATGGTGGATCGGGTACAACAAGTGTATGACGAGTGGTAGATGCAGCAATGAGTGTATGGCAAATGGCAGATAGAAAGCAACCAGTGTATGGTGAATGGCAAATGGGGTGCAAAGCATATATGGTGAATGGTAAGAAGCACCACCCCAGTGTCAAGGGGTTCAAGGCTTGGGGTTCTAGGGGTTATGAAAACCAAACGTGAGGGTGCAGTGATCGCTGGTACTGCGTAACAAACTGGAGACTCGCAATCCGGAATCACAAAAGTGAACAAAGGTTGATGCCGAAGCTATTGATTGTTTTGTAGACTAGAGAACGAGTGAAGAACAAACCTATCCTCCACAAATCCAGCGCCCTTATATACAGCTAACGCGACTGTCATCACCTTTACTCACTCGTTCCGAAATACATCCAAGCCATATCCAACTATGTACGCAACCCTTTCAAACCATAAACCACACCATAATCATCACGCCATATTTACAACGCAACCGTCGAAACCTGATTCCTTCAATCGAACCTTGATTCCTTATATCAAAACCTGTTTCCTTTCCTTCAAAACCTAATTCCTTCCATCGAAACCAGTTTCTCTTCGTATTCCTCTATCCCCTTCATCGACCCATACTCTTCCTCCGATCCTCACTCGACACAACCGTGACAGTAGCTCCCCCTCCCACAAGCCGAGTTCCTACGAGGCTGTTGATCCAGGTTTACCAGGTTGTTCTGTGTGGAATACATCGATGGATTGCAGTCCGTCCACATTGACTGCTGGTTCCCAGCTCCTGTCATCGTAGCCCTTCCACTTGACCAGATACTGCAGCTGTTTTCGAAACACCCTGGAGTCCTCGATGTGTTCCACTTCGTATTCTTCTTCTGCGTCTACGATGACTGGGGGTGGTGCTGATTCGATCTGTCCTTGTAAAGGATCCCCCGAAACTTTGCTCAAGCAGGATATTGATTGTACTGGGTGGATGTGGAAATCCTTCGGTAATTGTAAACGGTAGGCCCATGGACTGATGACTTCCGAAATGTCGTAAGGTCCCAGGCGTTTCCAGTCCAACTTCTTGCTGGGTCGTTGTGTTGCAATATTCCTAGTGTCCAGCCATACTCGATCTCCAATATTCATTTCCACTGCTTCTCGTTGGTGCTTATCCGCCTGTTCCGCTTGAATATCTTGTGCTCGATTCATTTCAGCCTTCATCTGTTCAAGGATATAGTTCATGTTCTGAGAGAGGGTGTTCGCATTTACTTCCCTTATATCGTTTCCATTTTGAACTGGATGTTGACTGAAAGTCATTCTTGGGTGGAATCCGTAATTGCCGAAGAATGGTGAGCATCCTGTCGTTTCCGAGGTGTGATTATTTGACGCAATCTCTGCCATGGGTAACCACTGCACCCAGTTGTCCTGTTGGTAATTGTCAAAGGCTCTAAGATATTGTTCCATAACGGCGTTCATTCGCTCCGTTTGACCGTCGGTTTGTGGATGAAAGGCTGTTGACAACCTTCGATTGATCCCAAGTCTTTTGCAAACATGTCTCCAGAACTCTGAAGAAAATTGAGGTTCTCTGTCCGATACTATAGTGTCCGGCAAGCCATGTAACTTGAATACTTCTCATATAAACATCTCGCCCAGCTTCTTCCCATCAGTATCGTCCCGGCATGGCACCAGGTGCTTCATTTTTGACAGTCTATCGACTGCTACCCATATGGCATTGTGCCCTTCACTTTCCGGCAATCCCACCATGCAATCCATACTCAGATCTTTCCATCGTTGTTGTGGTACTTCCAGTGGTTTGAGCCATCCATGGATCTTCTGAGGCGTTGCTTTGCTATGGTGGCACACATGACAGTTCCTTACGTATCTATTCACATCTGATCTCATTCCTTGCCATTGATGATTTCTTTTCAGAAGTTTGAGGGTTTTTGCTCGTCCTGGATGTTCGGCCGCTGGTACATCGTGATGTGCTTTGATCAGTTGGAGTTGATCTGGTGCTTCGTTGTTGACCATCTCTGTTGTGTTGATACACCGTCCTTCGCTGCTGTCGAATGGGCAGTCTTTGCAAACGTTTTGAATCCAGTTCCATAACTCCTTTGGACCAACCTCTTCCTCATCTCGATTGACTACTTCCGCGAATGCTACCATCATTCTCTTTTGTATTTTCTGGTCAAGATTCTCCCTCTTTTGCACGATTTGTTGGGTTTTTTCTGCCCCCCCCTTGGGAGGAATGTCTTCTGGCATTCTGGTGTGTGCATCGGGCTTCTGACCCTGTTTTCCTGGGTGGTATATAATTTTGAATTTGAATCTTGACAGGAATTCGGACAATCTTGTTTGTCTTCTGTTGAGTAGCTTTGATGTCATGAAGTATTCGAGGTTCTTGTGATCAGTCAATATTTTAATTGGATGTACTGACTCTTCGCATTCCGGTCTCCATTGCTCTAGACTCTCAACGATGGCTCCCAACTGCTGATCGTAGATTTCGTAATTATCTTCCGCATGTGTATGTTTCTTGGAGAAGAATGCTACCAGATGAAGGACCCCCTGATTATCGTATTGAGATAGTACTCCAGTGGACAAGTAACTTGATGCGTCAGTTTCCAACACCATTTCCTTTTCGTAATCGAAATGTGCCAGGACTGGTGATGTCGTAAACGCATCTTTCAATTCGGCAAATGCTCTCTTTTGATCGGGACCCCAGTGGAAAGATACTAGCTTTTTGGTGAGCCTTGTTAATGGTTGAACTACCATGCTGAAATTTCTTATAAACCTTCGATAGAAGTTGGCGAATCCTAAGAATGCCTGAACTTCCTTGAGTTTTCCGGGTGCTGCCCATTCCTTGACCGCTGTTACCTTTTCCGGATCCATTTTAATTCCATTTACCCCAACTATCAGTCCCAGATATTTGACTTCCTGTTGATGAAACTCGCATTTTTCGGCTTTCAGATATAATCCGGCATCCTTCAATGTTGTCATTATGGCCCTGACATGTTCCTAGTGTTTCATTAGGTTATCACTGTAAATGAGGATGTCGTCCAAAAAGGCTGTGCAGACAATGTCCAGAAACGGTCGAAGGGTATCGTTGATGAATTCCTGGAAGAATGCTGGTGCGTTGGTGAGTCCGAACAGCATAACCAAGGATTCGAATAGGCCATAGCGAGTTCTGAACGCCGTTTTCCATTCGTCTCCTTCTGCAATTCGAATCATATTGTAGGCATCTCGGACGTCCAATTTGGTATACCACTTGGCCTTTGACAATTGTAGCAGGGTTTCCTGGATCAATGGTAATGAATATCGATTCTTGATCGTTCCTTCGTTGAGTCCTCGATAGTCCACACATTGTCATAATCCCCCATTCGGTTTAGGTGCGAACAACACTGGTGCTCCGCATGGTTATGATGATGATCTGATGAATCCCTTTGACAAGTTCTTTTCAATCCACTATTTTAATACCTGAAGTTCTTCTCTTGACAGGCTGAATATTGGTCCGAAAGGTGGGGTGAAGCTATCTTGGAGTGTAATCTTATGGTCATATGGTCTATGTGGTGGTAGTCTTTCAGCGATTACTTTGTCAAAGAGGGGGAGAAACTCATGATATTCTTTGGGAATTAGCTGCTCCAGCGGTTTCTCTTGAATATCCTTGATATCTAGGGCCTTTTTGATTTCGTATAGGGTTACCGCGTATACCTCGAGTTTCTCCTTTCTGTTTCGTCCCATGAATGGGGCTGCTGCTATGGCACATATGTCCAGTTTTGGCTCATCTGATTCCACTGTTTCCATGTGATTCCCCCATACCCATACGCTCACATGATGTTGACAGTGCTTCTGGCAGTAATCGCTTTCAAAACCTATTCTTTTCTTTTGGAATTTGACTGTAACATTGTGAAGTTGTAGCCATGGTAATCCAAGTACGATTGGATAGTGCCCAAGTTTTGTAACGAATGTTGGTAGTTGCTCCTGATGTCTGTGTATACCTAGGTCTAATTTAGCCATAGTGGTAATGGTTTCTGATTCGATGGGCCGTCCATCTATAACTTCCAACTCTCTTGATTCTTTTAATTCTGTTTCTTGTAATTGATGATGGCGGACGAAATCTTTGTCAATGAATGCTATTCCAGTAGCTCCACAGTCTATCAAAGCGTGGGTATCAATGATCTTGTCTTCTATTTTCAGCGAGCATTTCACAACGAGATGTTTGCTTTCCATAGAAGACTCTTTTATTTCTGCGCTTGATATAGAAAACTGCGAAATACCAAAACTAGCATTAACTGACAAAGGAGATTCGTTTCCAGTGCAATTGCCATCCCTATTGCACTGGACTAAACTTGTTCCGATTCCACTTCCTTTCCTTTTCCGGTTGTCAAATGTACATCTCCCACATTTGCTGCCTTCTTGAAAGATGACACTTCCGTTTGTTTTGATGCTGCCTTCAGCTTTGTTGGACATGATGCCGCAAAATGTCTGCTATCCCCACAGTACATGCACAGTCCCCCATCCCTTTGTCTCTTCCTTTCCTCAGGTGTAATCTTTTTTCCTTTTACTGCTGAAAGATCCATCGGAGCAGGCCCATGGTATCCTGCAACTGATCCCACGGGTGCCGAGTGTGGGGTGGATGTGGTGTTGGTCGTTGAATTGGACCTCATGTATCCCTCCCACTTCCCACATTTCTTTTCCGCGGCTCTTCTCCTCAGTTGTGCGTCTTTTTTTGACACTATCTTGACGAACTCGATCATACTCTCTGGTTCCTCGATGTATTGAATGGAGTCCTTGAGCTCGTTGGACAGTCCTCGTTGTAGTGCATCCAGCTGAATGTCATCGTTCCATTGTGTATCTACTACGTATCTCTGAAATTCTGTGTAGTACTGGGACAATTCGCGGTCTCGTTGCCCGAGTTTCTCGAGTTCCCTTTTCGCCGTTGCTGCTCTGTCTTGATCTCCGAATGCTACATCCAGCAGGTCAACAAGGTCTGTCAGGGTATTGAGTTTGACTTCCCCCGAGATTTCATCACAGTGTGGCTTAAACTGTGCCAGGGCCACTCCCTTTAGGCATCCAACTGCATATCTTAGATTCTTCTGCTTGTTGTTGAACGCCTTTGGTTTTCCGGCTATCTTCAATGCCAGCTGCACCTTCCACCCTCGAAGTTCCTTCCTATCTTCTCCTGAAAAGCTGGTGATGTCATTTACCTTCTCTTCTCGCTCTTCCCCTTCTGTTCTTACTCTTGATTCTCCCCCTCTTCCCTCTGTTAACTTCAGAATCCTGGTCACCTGTTGTCGATTTTCTTCTGCCAGGTCCCTAAACTTCTCCATTTGAGCTTGAGCATCTTCCAGATCTTGTTTCAATTCCGCCAGGTCTGGATTTGCTTCCTCCAATGCTTGTTTTAGAATCTGGATTTCTTCAACCAGGTCCCCATGACTGCATGCTTGCGGTGTTTCTGTTGTTGCTGCTGTTTGTTGAGTAAGCAGTAGTTCCTGCTTCAGATTGTCCCTTTCCTGGACGACTTGTTCTCCTTCTGCCAACAATTCCGATGTTCGTACTTCCGCATTCTTCACAGATTGCTGTTCCTTGAGCAATTCGTTCAGTTTGCTGGTCGTTGGTAGTTGGCTTATTGCTTTCAGCTCTTTGTTGATGTCCCCGATGCGCTCCCGGAGCTGTATTTCCCTCATGGCTTTTATGTTCTTCGTTGCCACAATTTCCAGCTCTGTGGGTAGGGCTCCAGGCAACGTGACATTGCGAGTTGGCCGCGAGGATTCTCCTGACATCCTGGTGGTGGTGTTGACGGGCTGCTGTGAGGAGGTTTGCAGCTGTGAATTTAGAGCGAGGTTTGCTGTTCAGGCAGTCTGCCACCTGGTCAATGTTTGTTTGGATTTGTTGGACTGCTGCTTCGATTTCTGCTTCCAAAAATGGGTTGACCAACTACCAGAAGAACACCTTGTGTTTGCTGGGTGTTGTTACGATGATCAGCGGGGTTGGTACAGGGGCCGGGTGTAATTCGCGGTCTACTCCCTTTCCCTTATTTAGTTTTTGTTCGTTGTAATCCACCCACAAGATTTGGCTTTCAATGTCTTTCTGTGTTGCCTTGATTGTGGATTCTGATTTTGTTGATTGAGCTTCTGCTGCTCTGCCGATTGTTGTATGTGTCCCTCCGCAGTTGTGTTCGCAGTAGCACAGATCTTCATTCTGACAATCGATGTGAAGACCGTAATACTTGGTCTAAAAGTTTTTGAATTCTGCGTCGTTGATATGGAGGCCTCCTCCGTTGCTTGCTGCTTCCGTCCAGTCGCTATTCCAAGAAGATACCACTTGTGGTTCGTCCCAGAAGTATGCTTCCAAAGGTTCCTCGGGTTCGTTGAGGATAGCGTCGATGCTATCAAAGGCGTTTAGGGGTTCTTTTTCAAAAAGGTGGATGGTTCGACCAGCTAGGTTGAGGAAATTGATTCGGGATTGTTGAGGTTTGTTGCTGTCGTATGCTGGTATTTAAAACAGCGCAGATCCTTCTCGTCGATGTTTCCACAGACACACAACGCAGGAGTGTCTCCAAAAGCTGTGTACAGTGAGCTTGTTTTCGAAGTTTCCCACTGATTTAAACACTGAACAAAGGGAGTTGCCAGGTCTGTGACAAAAATAACAACCGCTTCGATAAAAGTAGCGGCACAGATACTGAATTATACCCGGTAGAATCGATTGTAGACTCGTTCATCTGTCAAGGGGTTCAAGGCTCGGGGTTCTAGGGGTTATAAGAACCAAACGTGACGGTGCAGTGATCGCGGGTACTGCGTAAAACACTGGAGACTCGCAATCCGGAATCACAGAAGTGAACAAAGGTTGGTTCCGACACTAGTGATTGTTTTGTAGACTAGAGAACGAGTGAAGAACAAACCTATCCTCCGCAAATCCAGCGCCCTTATATACAGCCAACGTGACCATCGTCACCTTTACTCACTCGTTCCGAAATACATCCAAGCCATACCCAACTATATACGCAACCCTTTCAAACCATAAACCACACAATAATCATCACGCCATATTTACAACGCAACCGTCGAAACCTGATTCCTTCCATCGGACCTTGATTCCTTATATTAAAACCTGTTTCCTTTTTTTCAAAACCTGATTTCTTCCATTGAAACCAGTTTCTCTTCGTATTCCGCTATCCCCTTCATCAATCCATACTCTTCCTCCAATCCTCACTCGACACAACCGTGACACCCAGGGATGAAGATAGCTACTGAAGTTTTAAGTTGCACACATCTCAAGCAAGATGAGGCTCCATGCCATATGACAGGTGGGCTTGATAGGACTAGTCTTGAAACAGACCACCAACTATACGTCACTTCATCCAACAAATTGTTTGTACCCCACAAAGTTATTAAGTTCTTGTCCCTAACCCTGGTTAAGCCTACAATTTTGATCATGAGCACCCCACCAAAACCTCCACACAGAGGTTCAGGTGAACCTGTTTGTGGTGGCAGGGCTTGGATTGCATCCAATTTCGCAGCTCCCTTCAAATAGCAAGGCACCGGAGTCTGACAGGCATTGTATAATTGGAATTTCCCCTGTCTACATAGTTTTATATGTACAGATATATGTTAGATTTTGAGTATATCCCCAGAATCTGCAACCACTGACAGGGGATTCATGCAGATTATCAGCAGTGTTATATAAGAGATGGACACCGGCATAGGCAAGCATCACTTGTGATATGCAGAAGGCTGATTTTGATTATCAAACATCAACAAGCAAGTCGATTGCGGGTGTTCTTATACTTTGTTTGTTGTAGCTTCAGAATTGTAGTATAAGTTGAGTGGGCTTTGAGGAACTGCAACCAAGTGGCAGGGGTGATACACCACATTTAATCCAGTGATCAATATGAATACTCCCAGCAGACAATTGATGACAACAACATGCATCACAAGTGTAAGAATCCAGGCAATATCGTAAGGGAAGTATCAGCAAGGTCGGTGCGCATTGAGTTTTCTCAAGAGAACTGTGAGTGTTTATTCACACACCTTGCCTTCTATGAATGCAGCGTTTCACACTTCGTGATTCCCCACAGCTTCTGAAGGAACCATACAGCTTTTAGCACGAAGCTATGAACCTCCTAACTGCCTTGTTGTAGCTACCTCAATATATTACATCACAGAACAACCCCTTCAATGACCAATCTCTGACCAATCCCGGACACCTGTATCAATATTATGGTGGCACACCTCCACAATGACCCAACCCGCACTACCAGCTCAGCAGTGATGGGTCTCAGATATGGAATTGGGTTGCCTGGCATCCCAATCCCCATTACCAACCATACCAGCCGCCGACTGAGGAAACACAATATGAACTGCAACCACTGAACAACTATCCTCATTATACTGCACCACCTATAATCAGACTTGATGCATGGCACATGTCGAATAAGTACTGACACACCTGGGTTCCATACAAAGGGGTTCCACCCAGACCACTACCACTACAACCACCACCACCGCCACCTTCAGCAAATCCAAAGCCACACATTTCTCCACTGCCTGATGAAGACTAACACACACTGCTGCCTCCCCCTGTGCTTCCAGGCCCACCTGGAGTTGAAGGATTCTGGTTTACCCCACAGCCCCCTCCCCCTCCACCTGCAGGTCATTGGTCCCAGTACACCCCACATCCTCCTCCCCCTCCACCAAGACCACCAGTTGCTCCAGGCTCATGGTCCACAAACTCTCCCCCACCTCTGATGCAGCCCACCTTCCCTCAACCTCTCCCAGCAGAGCTTGGAGCACCAGGAGCACTGACATCTAGACTGGAAACTGCCACATCTCAAGCGACCAGTGATGCCAAAGGGAGTACAGCCCTTTGGCACTCGATATGGACCAAAGTATAACCTGAAATATTTCCATGGACCCCAACTTCTGATATCCCCTTCGGTCAACCCCAGTGGCAGATCACTCTCAGTGAATACCCGGGTCAGACAGCCCAAGCCAACATTGTTCCACCTGATGAAACCGGAGATGGAAAAAAGCTGCCCACTGTCACTGGGGCTAAAGTCACCACCAGACAACTGATGGTTAAGATGGACAAGTTAAAATGGGGTCTGAGGAATGCAACACACCTGGGAGAAGCAATATCTCCAAGTTCAAGAATTATGTCCGGCACAAATGGCTGATTTCTCAGCACCCCGAATGTGTAATGGGACCACTCCACTTGAGAATGAGGCAGATATAGGCATGCACTGCGTTTGAACTTTCAGAAGCAGCTATCTCAGATTCAATCGCATGTTATGAGAAGTTCCAACCCCTTGACCAGTTTGATAATTCCAAGAGTATTAGGTATGACTTGATTCACCCTTTGATCCAAAATCTCGGCAACTGCCTGCGAGATACTGTGACCAGGACTGGAATATGTGACCACAAGAAAGACAAGGGAAGTGGTGAACAGTACAAGGTGGAGGGTGGCAGTAATGAATACCCTCCCAAATGGCCAAATATTGAGGTGGCCAATATTCAAACCAAATTGTTTGTGGTATAGATACACAGAGATACAATTTTTGGGTCTCTATTCAGATCATCACAAGGACTTGAAGAATATTCCCAATTTCTGAAGTGGATTGCTAAGGCAAAGCCGAAGGGCCCATTCACTGTCCAGACTATATCTTGTGGCCGGTTGGGTGAAGAAGCTGTCAAAGACCCAAAAGTTAAAGTTGGGGACAAGTTCAATGGCAGTGTTTGGAACCACGAAACATTGAATGGGGAGGTCCAGAAGGTCGGGGCAGTTTCACCTGAAGCAGCGACTCTGCTATTTGAGGTGAACCTGTGGAATGAGGATGGGAGGGCTCGCCTGAGAATGTCCTGTTAGTGGAGGAGTCCAAGAAAGGCAATAATGGAGAGAAAGTAAGTTTGGAATGCCTGAAGTGATGAATGCAGTTTTGGCTAACTGGAATTCCTTGCAGGGAGCACCCCCACAAATACCCAAAAGGAAGTCTCCCAGAATCTCCTGTGCACCACCTGATACACCCAAAAGAAAATCTCCCAGAACCCCCAGTGCACCACTGGATATACCTACCAACAGGACGGCCCCAGTCCAGCCAGATGACTTTGCCGCTTTGCCTGTGCCATGGACCCCAAATGCTTTTGCCACCCTGGTCATTGAAATCAAGAGCACCAAAGTTCTAGGCAGCGATTCACAATTTGCCAAATAGCTGATTGAGCCTCAAGGTGATGACCCAGGGCAAGTTTTAAACAATGCTTTCATTGCCACGATCAACAACAGCTTCAAGCACGAGTATCGTGATGATGCAGATGCATTACTTTGTTCTGTGCCACATTGAGATTCACATGCAGATGCCATTTGAGGGTGAAAGTGCAACTTGAAGCAATGTCCAGAAGTAAGATTTCCTGTACATCAGACCTAGGTGATTTGGTTCATTGTGTGGAAATGGATCTTTGATATGAACATTCCAAGGGTGCTTCTGCCTGTTGAAATGGAACTTGGGAAGATGTTCACCATCTTGGCTGCAGCTGTTTATGCCAAGTCAATTATGGAGGATGTAACAATTCACCATGAGAAACATCTACTGTTGCTCTTCAACCTCTTGCTTGGCATATGGTGTCAGGTGGTGGAAACAGGCTTCACAACCCTCAGCGCTGTCCTGAAACAATGGTACCCTTGCACTTACCCTAATCCTGTTCCTTGTCGTCTTCTCTAGTTGCTTGATGTTACACAGACAACTCACCACCTGCCATGGAACGGAGGACACTGTATTGTGCTTCCAAGTGTCGTAGTAAAATTCCTTGGTGCAACCAATACCATCACAAAAGGGACTCCATTTTTGGCCTGCAGGCTCTGCGCAGAAGATGCAGTTGACATGTTACAAGTACACCTCTACCTCCATATGGAACATCCCAAGAGATAGTGGGACATCCACATGATTACCTACAATATGTTTACAAGCTGGGTGCAAAGCAATGAGAACAACACAGTTTTCCAGCTTACCAACTTTCAGTGGTCATGGGCAATTTTCGATGAGGTGCACCACTTCAAAGGTCCATAGTCTCAGGGTTGGTCCATTGTATCTGAAGCCCAAATTGGTTTCAAAGTGCAAGTGACAGCAACACCTGCCTACCACTCACTGAAGGATTGGGGAAATACAACACGGTAGCTGTTTACAATCCCAGATGCACCTGAAAATAAGCAAGCAGTAGAAGAACATGGTCCCAAGGCTTTGTTGTTAGCAATCACCACCCTTGAAACCACGATCACCAAGGGAAGTTCCTCAGAAGATCAGCAGAAAGCTGCCTCTGTGTTCGCCCAAGTTGGACATCCATGGATATTCAGCCGATACACAGAGACCAGGCTGGGCTCAGGTGCACCCCCGGTTTAGATCCCATCGGAGTATTTCCATTGAGTCACACCAGAGTGGTCTGAAAAAGAACAGATAAAGCTCACTAAGGTTGTAATCCGACTCACGAGGTAAAATCTTGAATGCGAGGATGGGGTCACCTGGCAGATTCATCACTGGCAGCTGGCTTGCTTTTCGCACCTTTTGTAGCAAGAAGGTGATCGTTTTGCTGATGGCAATTGAAAGAAAGTGTGGGACACCCGCAGTATTATAGAGGGACTGATCATCAGATGGGGCCAGAAAACTTTCCTCCATGAGTTGTTCAGTGGTTCGGCGACTAATCCTGAGATGGATGAGCAGCCTAGTACAGGCTCCGATATCCTTTTACTGCTCTCTCAGAAGGGTGTACTTTTACATCCTTTGCCAGGCCAGGTTCGCCATCTGGCATGGTGGATTCATTGCCATTTCAACCATGTCATCCAGGTTATTTGCACAGTCCCCGAAAATTCCACCAAAAGATACAGCCTGGTTCTGAGTGATTTCAATAATTCCTGCTGGTGTTCCATTGGCAATACCACCACAAAGATTGGGGGAACTGGGCTCAACCACCACACGGCCAATCATACTGTGATTCATCAGAAGCCCTGCGTTCTCAACGAGCCGCAGTCAGCTTTTGAACGAATTGGGCAATTGGGTCAGATGCATATGCATCACACCTGGCTTGTCAACACTGGTCCAAATGGCTTTGATAATAGAGTGACTGCGCTCCATATGGTCCATGGTACTACTCGGCTTGGTATTGTGTATAGACTAATGAACTGTCCAATGTTACGCAATAAGGACTTCTACAACATTTTCACAACACGTATTGGGAAGACTGCCATCCAGGCTGACATGTTGTCACAATCAGAATTGCTGCTCAGATGTTTCTAAGTGCACTTGGGTTTGGGATCTCATTGATGGATTGTTTAGAATGGTCTTTTGATTTGCTGAGGTGTATCTGGGTGTGTTCTTTGTAGTTTTACGGAGTTTGGGTGGGGGTATTATTTCAGCTGTTACTTGGTTTCTTCTTCAAAATGGGCATGATATTCTGTATGACCATTATCTCTCATTCATTGCTAGGTCTAGATGTTAGAGAATCGATGGCTTTGGGTTGCAGTATATATCCACTTGTTATTACATGATTTATTCATGTATTGATTGATCATACAGCCTGAAGCCCACAGGCTGTGTCCGGTAATGTATAAACATATAACCCTCAACAAGAACAGCAAATGAATGCAAACAAAGAAAGAACAAAAATGCTTTGGTCAGGTTACACTGCTCCACAGTCTCCTGTCACCCCTGTTCGGGTTACAAATGAATTTTCAATAATTCATCACGGTGTGTAACACGCTTCATATAAATGTCAAATGTCTGTCATTCTCATAGAGCTTGGTCCTGCATATCATGCACGTTCTCCCCCTGGAGTTTATCCATCTGCTCCCTACCCCATTCATATTCTCTCCTTCTCTCAACTGGTGGCTTCTCCTTCCACATCATCATCATCCTCCCCATCATCCCCTCCACATTTATTTCAATATTCCTGCACCATATCGTTGTCAGTACCCTGTCCTGCATTTTGGATATTACTCTGTCCAACATGTTCATCATAACGGAATTGGCCCAGGTACCATCTTTGAGCAGCTCTGTGTGTATTGTGCAGAAAATGTTTCAAAGGTTGCATTGCATAATCTGTATAAAGAAGATACTTCCAGAGATATTGAGGGGGTACCACTCCAATCTCTTTTGGCATTGTTTGTCTTTTGAATTGGTGTAATAGACATTCTAGAAGAAAATGTTTTGGTGACTGGGAACCTCCATAGCGACATGGGCAGTGAGGGGAGTCAACAGAGTTGGTTGGTATTGTGTATGGATATCTGTGGAAGTACCCATGTCCGGTTTGTAGTAGGGTAACAGTAGATGCACACTGATGGTTGCCACTTGGAAAGATATTGCCTGGTTTAGTACAAAGCATTCCAATATAGTTCTTTCACTTTGCTGGATGTTTCATCCACCAATTTCCCCATTTCTGAATGTTTGCTATTCAGGTTACCCTCTCGAGGTAAGATATGGAGGTATTATAGTAGGTAGGTGGTTTTTGAACAGTGGGCATTTTTGCCAACTTGTTGGCAACTTCGTTTCCTGGTACATCTGCATGACCAGGAATCCATTGTACTGTGATCGTAGTATTGAGTTCATGGAGGTTATTGGCCATATTGGTGAATGCTAGGGAAGTGGACTGTCCAGGGAAGTGTTTGAGGGTAATGAAACATTGTATGGCAGTATGATTGCCTGTGAAAATCCATATATGTCATTTTGTAAGGTTATTACGTTGACAAATCTGAAAGCATTTCTGTGCAGCTTTAAAAATACCAAGTAATTTGGTATCATAAACTTCCTATTGTGGGCCCATTGGATAGGTTGCTTCGATTACTTCTTCTGCAGTTATTTCCAATATTGTTCCTATGCCAATATTATTGATCAAAATGGATCCATCTGAATCACAAACATTATTGCGGTCATCTTGTTCAATGTTGCATACTGTACTTCATGGGCTTAGGCTTCCTCTTCTCATGAGCTGCAATTAATTTGAATCTTGACTCTGCTTTCGACCCATGGTGGACAGGCTGTGGTCAAGTAAGTTTCGATCTCCAAGCTGTTAGAGATCCAGGGACTGAGGGTTGATGAGGTTTAGATCAGACATGTTTTCAACTTGCAGTCATTGTGTTGCATACCGTCCCATGAACTCTAGGGCCCAGTTGTATTCCTAGGCTCTGGGGTGTGATCAAATGGAGGGAAAGTCAAGGGACAACATGGTCAAATTGGGTGCATTTCGCGAAATGTAAGTATTTGAATTGCATATTTGCTTTGTATGTGATGATGTTGTACAGCTACTGGTGGCAGCTTTGACTCATAGTGTAGGGCGATTGTTCATAATTCGCTGAAGGCTCTGATACCACAATGATGGGCCATATTATGAACTGTTTCAATTTTCTGTTCATATGTTACTTGCACCATCCACCAAACTTCAGCTCAAAAGTGGCAAATGGATATAATATACGCATTGTATAGTTGGCGGACTGCACTGGGGGTTAGTCCTGATTCTGTATTGGATAGTAATTTGAGGGCTCTAAGGGCTTATTTGCCACTTGTGGCCTTCAGCATAGCATGGTATTTGAAGTTGACTTTTCCATCAAACCAAATACCAATCCACCATACCACATCTGGGCTGATGCCTTTTGTGCCTGATGAAATTGTAGTGCCATGGGGTAGAGTAATCGTTTGGTCTTGGTGGTATCACCATTTCATTGATTGTGATGGTGCATCATATTTGACTTTGAGTCATCAAGTCATACAGCATTGTTTTCCGCCCAAATGAAAGCTGTCCACGCAGCTGCCTCAAGGAATCTTTAATCATAGGCTTTTGATTTGCTTTGAATGACAATTGCAATATCGTCAATATATATTGGCATCCAGGAGCTGGGGTAATTGGTTATGAGTTCGTAGAAAAGAGGACTGAAATAGAGGAGCAACAGAATTGGAGATACAGGTAATCGCTGAGGAATCCTTGCCTGGACAGGGCTGAGGTCTTTCTTTGTCCATCAAATGCGAGTACTGTGTTACAGTGAGATAAACCGTGGTAAACCCAAAATTGAATTGCAATTGGGTAGACCAGTTGCCATAGAGTTTGGAGGGGATGGTCTTTGAGTATATCGTAAAATACACCACTCATGTCCATAGAGAGAGCAGTGGTGATTTCCTTTGAGTGCTTTCCTTGTTCAATTTCATATGTAAGTGCCATGGCAGTATCGATAGCAGAATGTTGTCATCATCTTCCTATTTGATCTTTGTATAGTGGGTTATATCTTTCGGCTACACATGCAATTTGGTTTGCAATCAACTGTTCAAGAATCTTCCCCAGTCAATTGTGAAGTGTAACAGGTCAGTAGGCCTTAGGTATTGAATGATCAGGTTTTCCAGGTTTGGGATAATATCATGTGAGAAACAGAATGCAGTTGTGAAGAATTACCTATGGTGAGTCGAGGGTGATAGAATCCAGTGGTTGAGCTGTCAGGTGAAACCTGCTAGCCCAGACGCAGAAATAGAAAGTGAAAGTGGTTAGGATTGTTCTTGAAATAGCAATATATTTGATCCTCATTTCTCACACTATCTCTGGTGCATCAACTGCATACCGAGACTCAGCTCTGCTGATGCTGTCAGCTTTTGAAGTGGTGCTAACAATGATTTATATGTGCACTTGGCCCCTCCATGCTTTCATGACAAACTGAGCTCCAGCTCAAATCTTCCCCAGTATGCAAAGATTGAGTGAGAAAAAATGCTTAGGTTTGATATTATACCAGCTGATAGTCACTTGATTTTTGTGAATCGCAGGTTGATATGCCTTGGAGCATACCCCTGGCAACTGCGAACATAACATGATGTTTTTGTCCCTTCTGCTCCATTCTATCTCGCCCCTTTATATTTCTACTGCACACCTACAGCTTAACCCACCTGCCTGCCATTCAAATCATCACAGCTTCACCTGGACTGAAGCCTCTATTCAATTTACCATTTGGTGAATGCTTTCCCCTACCAGATCTTGTGTGCAGGTTCACTGACTGTGTCAGGATAGACACACTTTACACTACAGAAGATACTATGTATATTCAGCTTCAGATTGTATATAGCTGTGGTGCAGTACTGCATATGTTGAATCACCATGGGTTCCCAATTTTGAACGAAGGAGACTACCCAAGGGGTGTATCTCTGATTCCGATGCTGTCCCACTACACAGAATGTGACATTGCCAAGCTCAATCACAGCGGCAGCGGGAGCATCATGCAGCGCTGCCTGGGGAGTAATAGAGAGGACTATCAATTGCTCACTTAGACGATTGATTCCAGTTCGACTATTAGAGCAATGGTTAGTCAAACCGAGCCTGCCAACTGTGTGCTGCTCGTGCTCAAACTGGTTGAGCTATTAGAAACTGAGCGCAGCACCACAAAACCCTGTACTTGATGTTCAATAACAGCGAAAACAACAGCATCAATCGTTTGAGTGCAGCTACTCTAAGGGCAGGGAATGAAACACATTCGAGGACCATTGAAGGCAAGACATATCGTGGGGCAATGTTGAAGCCAAAACAGATTGTGAAGCACTGGAATTCCAATGGTAACACTGGTAGCTCTCGCATATTCACACCCTTTCACATGGTTAGTCAACTATGGAAACAGGCAAAAGAGCAGATATCCGCAGCTCAGGCACTTCTGAAAACTCCGATGCAGAGTTTCGGCTTGCATCTAGCTCAACCACATCTGATTCTGAATCTATCCACTTCACAATGGTCAGCAGTCCTCAAGTCTGAATACCCATTCATCACACTAACAGATCCCTAAACCCAATGCATGGAAATGCAGCTCAAATGCTCCTCAAATTCAGTGGGAATGAGCTGGTTGTCCTCTTTGATATGAACCACTGTGTTACCTTCAGTTTTCTTTCACAAAAGAAAGGTTCTCCAGGTGCACCAGATCATTATTTGGACCTCTTCTTCTCAAATCATATTTGGATATATTCACATCACCTATGGCCTTGCAATGTCTCAACCTTACCCCTTCCCAACAGCGAGATTTTGAGTACTCACCAAGGACAGCCAGTCCAAAAGATTATATACATGTTTCCAGATATGTAAGGCCAGAGGAATCCCTGATGTGTATCAAGCTAACCTTCCGGGCCACTGAAATAAAATCTATGATGTCAAAGAAGATGATAATGAACACTGAGAGCATGACAACTATTTCACCACCGGTTGGCACTATGATACTGACAAGTGACTGTCAACTCATGAACAGAATAGACACAGTCACAACACAGGCTGAAAACACTTGAAATGGGCTTGCTCAGATACCGTCCAGGCAACTGACCAACTCCAAAAAGTGGAATCCAAATCAAACCAATGGAACACCGATGGAGACTGTTCCCGGTTGTTGCCATGCTCACAATAACTGCAAGTCACGCCACATCAATCTCCGAACCATGTTACTGCATTCCTCATTCCAGTGAACTATGCCAGATGGAGGCCTTCAAGGAGTCGGGATTACTCAGCTGCCCCTCCATGTATTGAAGGTGCATCGGGAACGAAGAACAACAAGGATAGCAAGATGCCACTGCATAACAATTCAGCTTTGGTTTCAGCAAAGGACTTTTGTAAATCTGTTCTGAATACTGAAAGCCCTGGGGCAGCCTCTCAAGAGGACGAATTGGACATTTGCGATAACTGATGTGATAAAGCCCTTGATGTCATAACCATGCAGCAGTGAGCTGTTAGCGCACTCAACAGCACATAATTCATGTGGGAGTGCCCTGGTGGACCCAGTGAGCCCATCGATATCCTGATATGTGGAATTGTGAGTCTCCAAAAGATTCGTTTGGTTCCAAAGTGTGATGATACTCATTAGTGATGCAATACAGTTGGGGGGAAAATCTGTGGTATGCTGGGTTCACTAGTCACTACAGTGAAGCATATGGTTACTACACTCTACCCGTTGTAGATAGAAGTGAAGCTTCTATGTCTACCACAGGTTGCCACTTTGCTGAATGGTGCCTTTGGGATTGGGAAATGGGAAAATCTCCCGAACGGTACAAATAAAGTCCAGTGGTTTGCCAGAAGCGAGCCCACCATGCCGATCTTCGCTCAGTTCATCACTTCCAACACCTACCTTGGCGGAAATAAGCATTGCAACAAATTTCGGGACAAGTGAGTGACTCCCCAATTGATTTCCTTGTGGCAACCACATTCAACTGCACCTTGAGGGAGTACAAGACAGGAATAAAGAGCAAACCATCTCAAGACTTCCGCAGGGAGCTATTCAGCTGTCACTCTGCCCTCTCAATTCAATGATCAACAGCTACTAACGGTTCATATAGCCGTCTACAAGAGATACCAGAGACACTGCAATTCCATTTGTCCTGGTTGCCAGGAGGCCATCTTTGACAATATGGGCAGCTTATGCACACCAGAATTGCAAGCTCTGTTGAGCACTCGATCTATTATGTAGCACCAAATGCAACTGGGGAGGACACGGACCATCTGGCAGCTGTGTTCAAGTGAGAGTCCGTTTCTTGGGGGTTGTGTTTCTCAGAGGTTGAGTTTCTTGGGGTTTGTGTTTCTTGGGGGTCATGTTTCTTGGGGGTTGTATATCTTGGTGGATGTGTTTCTTTTGTCATCGTTGTCTCGAGGTACTGCTGTGGGGCAGTGTAAATATATGTTGTTTAAGTTGATGGTGGCAGGCTGCAAAAGATGAATGCCAAAAATGTATGCGATACGACAGGTACATCTGAAAACCAGT
Source organism: Trichophaea hybrida (assembly GCA_015178995.1). Classification (NCBI taxonomy): domain Eukaryota; kingdom Fungi; phylum Ascomycota; class Pezizomycetes; order Pezizales; family Pyronemataceae; genus Trichophaea; species Trichophaea hybrida. Next base: position 74,357 of record WHVE01000519.1, read on the forward strand.
AATACCATGAAAACATCTGGAGAGGAAGAAATCGATCCAGGTGCTTCTGAGTAATTGTTGAATGTACTGCAGACTTACAGAGCACTCAGAAGCAGCAACAGACGACTTTGCTGCACTTTGAAAATCGCTCAGAGCACCCTTGGAGGCATCTGAAGTGGCTATAAAGTATACTAGTACCATACAGGAATCTCCTGGAGTACCCTTAGAGGTATCAAAAGTTGCTACAGAGTGCACTATTGCAATACTGGAATCTTCCGGTACAGCTTGAAGGCTTCACGGAGAACAAGAGAGTGCACTGAGGCTGCCCTCGCAGGTTCCAGAGGACTCCTGTAGGGTCTGCAGAGTCTGTCATTCAAAATCAACTTCCGCAACCTCTTGAGGGTCTCAGGGCTTCCAGGACCAGGTGATTGACTTTGCTGATGAATTCAAACACAAAATGCATGGATTCTATATACTGATTGGGATAAGTAGATAATACAATACCAGTCCATCAGAATAAATAATGTTCCCCACTAGGTTATTCCATATTGGGATGGAATTAATTGGGAGTTGCAACAAATAGACACTTTTATTTAGATAACAAGTAAGAAGAATTTAAAAATATCAATGGCCCTGACAGAGCTGGTCCAAGTTGTTGAAGGGTATATCACATGACTGGGTATCAGAGAATTGTATAAAAAACAGTTGTACAGAAACTGAATGAAACAATAGTACAGTGTTAGAGCAGAAATGATAGTGGCTGGAGAATCATGAAGATGGTGAATGACAAGATAGAAGACAGTATTGAGGGATGGCAACAGATATGTTTGAAACTCAAATTAGGAGACAACAGCTATGTATATTCATATTGGTTTACAGTATATAATGTGTAAAATTTCAATATTATTCTCAGGCAGTACTGGATTGGCAAAATAAATGATATATATCATATTGATTATGAAACAAATACAATATGTTTAATTTGATACAATATTTTATAGAATGATATTGAAAATACATTATATACCAACTACCATCTTGTGCTTATACCATACCGCAAACCATATAATAATAATATGAATCACACAATTCTGGCTAGAGGTATCAAAATCATTGACAGGAAACCATTCCATTGGATGGAACATAGAGACATGCCAATAGGTTTTATGGTTTGGGAACTGTACAACAAATCTAAGTTTTTACAGCTGTGAGACACATTTCAATATACTCTTTATGATATTGTGAATTGTATTTCACTTGCATAACCCACATACAAAACCATGTACAGTCAACTATATTACCAACCAAGGTCAATACCATTATCATATATCAAAGAGTGTATTCAATTTGTGAGATATTTGAATCACTTCTGAATAATATATTTGACTATAGATCATGATCAAATTCAAGTATATACCATCTATCACAAAATTCTGCATTTGCAACACTGTGTCATCTGAACAAGCAGATAGTGAATTCGAGAGTTGGGAATAAACAATAAAAGTTTGAGAAAATTAGCAAACCTGTTTGGTTCAGAGCAGTTCATATTTGGCCAATGAGATGGGACAGAGTGAAGATCAATAGTGAAGTGATAATCAGTGAGAAATCAAGAAGTTGTTATATCATGAAAATACATTCTGGTTTTGAATGGAAATTATTTGGTTACATGAAAAAAGTGGAAATCATGTAGATATGGTATACAAAGAAAGCAAGAGTCAGGATATATTATGGAACATGTGGATTACAGATGAAATTGCTGTATATAAACTTAGTATTCAATAACAGGTTAGTTTTTTCTTCACTCATTTTCTAGTCTATAAAACAATCAACCAGCTCTGGCTTTTTCTGCTTTCTTATTTGATCATTCTCAATTGAATTTATAGTATACAATTATTCATTGTTAGCTGCTGACTACTTTCAACTATTTAAAGCCTCCCAGCATCCAGTATATGTAACTCTGAAAACCCTAAATATTGAATATTCAACATCCATGTTCTGAACTTTTAATACCCAAAGACATGATTCCTGAAAAGAAGAATAAGTTCAAAATTGTTTCTACTGGGCATAATTTCACTTGGATATATACTGCTTTTACCACCTGAGCAGCTGTGATTTTTGGTACAGATCTTGCAATATTTGCTGCACAGTATTTTCTTTCATTGGCAATGTGAAGAACTGAATAATTCTGCAATTTCAGGCAATATATTTGAATAGTTTGTATGTGCATCCTCCATATACCCACCAATCCGGATATACTTGATATTCGGTATCATTTTGATTATTGAAATAGAATTTTTTGTAGCCAAAATCTATTGTGAGCAAACAAATATCCAGGTAATTATCAAAGATATTAAAAGGCAATAGGGTGCAAAGTAGCTTAGCAAATGTTATTTGTTTAAACTTGGATTATCAGAATATATTCATTCCAAAAAAAAATAGGAATCATTTACCGTCAGGTATTGCATGTACTGGGGTCAAAAAAGATGCATCACATATGATATCCCCTCTGCCAGCAATTGTTCGATTGACCCCAAAACCAGAAGAGTGTGAAATGATATTTGTAACAAATGTTTGGAAGTATTACAGTTCATAAGGGGAATAGAATTTGATATCAATAACTATTTATACCAATCACCATTTGAGAACTGACAAAAATTTCAGTCGAAAGTCAGTATCTAGTATAGAATATTACTCTAACTCAGGCATGGCAGAGACAGTTACAGATGTTACCAGATATACCACTAGATATAGTTACTCTGTAGCAACTGAAAATCCTTGCTGACAATATAAACACAGCTATTGAACTGGTAATAACAGCCCTGAGAAGTCCAAAACCAGTAGAAATAATAAACTTGAAGGAGTAGGTCAAATTTTGGGGAATCAAGAAGTCCACAACCCAGTCAAAATGATTTCAATGTCGGACCGGAAACAATTATCTGGAGAACGAACAAGCAAAATAAATGTAGAGGGACCTGTATGAAAAAATTCTGGTATTGGAAAAACAGATAGGATAGCAAATGTCGACAGAAATCGAGGAATTGAAACATGAGCTGGAAGATATACAGATGATGTTGAGAACTGTGGCAGAAGAAAAAATAATGCAACAGATACAGGTTGACAAAGAATTGGTACATGTGGACACAAGGGGTGGTGACAATGGTTAATGTCAGATATACAAAGGCAGCAAAATCCTCCGATTTTCTAGAACAGACAAGATAATATCATGAGAGGGAATTGATCAATTAGCAATCAAGAGTGTAGGCAAACCAACATAAGTCCTTGATGTGCAATTGAAGATGTGGCATGCAGCCACTCCACTCGAAGGGGTATTCTTAAATCAAATTCAGCCCTATATCTACAGATAATTCTATAACCCCAAGCCAACATCCCAAGAAAGACTAATAGATCTGCTACAATAGGATTTCAGGAATCAAGATATACAGGCTACCACAAATTGACCATATTTCAAACTTTGACAACAAGACTGAGAATTGCCCAACTATTATATGGAATCCCAATAATTGGTACCAAATATTGACTGGAACGAAGTCACTCAGTTGGAAGTGCATAGACCCCATTGTTCCAACACACTCAACGATTTACTATAATATTGTGAACTTTCAAATGATCCAATGCAGTTGTTCAAGCTTTGCAAAAAAAAAGATACACAGCCCCATATGTGAGCGGCAGAACAAATATCAAGATGATAGACAATATGGTCAAGAAACCACATATTCCCCTATACCACCATATCTGCCAGAGAAACCACACCAGCAGGCACTACAGCAGGATAGTATGGCCCGCTTCCTATGAATCTTTGTGCAGTCCAAGAAAGAAAGATGAATTCCAATAAAATACAAAGACAAAGAGAAAAAGGAATGTTCATAAACTGTACAGACATCAGCTATTTTTCAGTGGCAAGCCCAAGAAAACTGAGTACAGGCTGCGACTGCTGCATTACCTTGTAGTCTGCCGATATGGGCCGATGGGAGATGCTTGAAGTTGTGCAAAAGATGAGTAGAGTCGTTCTTAGCCCAAGTTGCTGAATTGGACCCTGGTGCCCTCGTCCCTGCCATGATTTCCGAGAATCTGGCAATAGTCACATCTCAGCCTTGGGTGCTAGGACGTTTGATTTATTCCAAAGGATTCACAATGACTCCATAGAACAACCATGGTAGACGAGCTGAATTACTTGGGTAAGTTGGCAGAATAGCATGCCATAGGTCATACAATGTCCTGCCAGTGAGTTGCGTGACTTCCCTTGCCACTCCCTGATGCCAATCGCAGTTGTCGTACAAATGCTGATGCTCAACCCCAACTCATGCTACGCTGACGTCAATTGGGACCCCACATTCATCAAGTTTGAGGCCCTGCTCAGGGAGGAGAATCCCAAAACGAATGCTGGTGGGACCATGGGCAGGTGGTGAGTAAGCAACACGTGAGGTGATTAGAACATTGCTAGTCGTTGAAGCCTCGGTGTCGTCCTCGGGAATTCCCATACCTGCCAGGATTGGTCAGGGTGCGTGTGTCGGCCCGGCAAGTTCCCGGTGCGTGCTGCAGACCACAACAGGCCAGCAGAATTCCTTGATGTCCTTAATTTATCTCTCATGTCACCCCAGAAAGTCCGCCAAGCTAGCCACCAATGACGTCCCTCCAGTGTTCCTTCGCATTGTCGAAACAACAGAAAAAATTGGTTGAAATATTTCGTGGTCTTGGCATCCGAATGGATAATGTCCCACTGGAGCCTGAACCAAGTATCGTGGCTTTCGAGTTCGGCATCCTAGTGCATAGTCAGGAATGCAATATGGTCATATAGGTTCCGTAAAGCCCAAGAGCTTAGTTGGTTCAGCTTCAGTGTTGCCTTCTAGCTATCTGTAGACGGTTTCTGCTTGCACGTCATTGAACTGACAACTTGAGGAGTTGGTCTGACGATAATTAGTGATTGATGAATTTTTATGAATGGGCATGGGAGGCATTGACTTACATCATAGTATAGAAAAGGAGGGGTGGCGAAAGAACTTTAAGGATTGATCTGACAATAATTAGCGATGGATTGATTATACCAATGTGTATGAAAACAATAGTACCTGGTATTGGCCCAACAACCTGTCATGTTGTTGAGTCAATGTGCTACAGTTATAATTAGTTCATGGGTAGTCACGTGATGGGATTCAGACTTAGAGATGATTGATATTGCCTGAGCGCTAACATGTGAAGCTTAACGAAGATGGAGGACATGGGGCCAGCCCCCTTATATATCAAAATTGTTTCGCAGAAGTAAGTTGTGATTCAACTCGTACAATGTTTGATTATGTTGAACCGAGGGTCTGTATCTAACCCATCATCACATAAATTTCAAGTTAAACTATATGAAAATGTCGCATTGTATTTAAAACACTACCAGTTGTTCACTTCAACCTTCCAAGTGGCTATAGCAACTTTTCGCATTGTCAAGCGTGAATGAGTGTTTTAGTTTTTCAGGTTGATTTCAGATGATGGTTCAATACCTTCCTTCAACAAAACCAAGTATAACAAATGACACTAAGCTAACTGTGTCACAACCCACCATGCTCCAAAGACATCGCAATCAGCAGAATATTAATGTTCATCGATATACATAGTTGTGATGACTCTATGAGTTGATTCATTAGTTGGAAGGGCTTCTGATTTGGCTACAAATTCTAAATCTCACTCATTTATATATATGTTGGCACCAACTTGCAGGGTTGCTGCAGCACCTTGAAGCACTGTCATATAGACTTTCTTTTAAATATATTACTGAACCATATGCCGGTATCAAAAAATGAAATTCGCTTCCTCCAAGAACTCCACCCCGATATTAAGAATCGTACTGCCAACTCCAGAAAGTGCTGGCCCAGTCAGTAGGGTCTACTAAGTTGGTGATATGCTCACAAATACATACAAATGCCAATGAAAACCATGACTGCAAATGATATTTGCGACGAAAAGACAATCTGATGAATTGTCAGTACCACTTCATCACTGCTGTATGAGTACTTCTCACTTACACTCGCTCTGAAGACTTCTGCCGGAGAATACGGGTGCTTTTCGATGCCTACTTGTTTGGCTTTGATACGTTGACATCTCTAGGAGTTGCTGCAAACATGTTATTAGTAGTCAGTGGTATGTCTGTTGGTGTATCGTCGATCAAGCCAGTTCGTTTGAGGCTGTAAGTGGTTATGATAATGGAGATGTCTAGAGTTCGTACTCTTTTTTTGTTTCCACCACTGAAACGACTGCCATTGCCAGGGCAACCATCGAAGACTCTTAGGAACTCAGGCGCGTTTTTTTGTACTCATCGACTCATTGATTGACCGCTCCAGAACAGCCATCCATCTATTGATCTTAGAGTTTTCAATAAACGTGTTATTCCACAATGGATCATAAGGTATTCACTCTCAACTACATAAAAAATTGTATCGACAACGTCTAAAGTTGCCAATGCCATCAACTAAGAAGCGAAATGTCAGAATGTTCATTTTCAAGGTCTGTGACAAGTGTTCCAACTCTGGTACCTGGAGGACAAAGTATATGGAGAACAATCATGCCCAAGAGCACAATGCAATGATGCGAGCGGGTTTAAACTTTGCTTCAAGATCACATTCAAGTTTAGCTATCAATAGTGTTAGCAACGGGTTCGGGTTACCCGGCCGCGGTCCGGTTCGGAACCGGACCCGCAGCCCCGGGTCGGTTCTGGAACCGCCAAGGAACCGAACTGCCCAATCACAAATGGTTAAAAACCGGAACCGCACCGAAACCTGCCGGGTTTGGGCGGGTTTTACCTGCAGCAGAGCCTCATTTTTCATCGGCCCCAATAATCACAGCTTTTCTGCTTCAAATAAGTATTTGAGTTCTGATTGGATCGCGACATGTTATATACGTATATTATGCAGTTTTTGACGCTCTTTCACGTGCCGGTCTCCAATTTGCGATACAATTAGTATTCGTCGAGTCGCTGTGAAATAAAGCCGAAAATACGTCCAAAATCGACTGTTTTTCGCAGCGACTCAACGAATACTAATCGTATCGCAAATCGGAGACCGGGACGTGAAAGAGCGTCAAAAACTGCATAATCTACGTATATAACATGTCGCAATCCAATCAGAACTCAAATACTTAATTGGAGCGATAGTTTTTGAGAAGAAACCCGCCAAAACCCGGCGGGTCCGGGTCGTATCCGGTTCCGAACTGCCCATGGAACCGAACCGCCCAATCACAAGTGGTTCCGAACCGGAACCGACCTGGACCCGTAATTTGGAACCGTTGCTAACACTGACTATCAACGATTCATAGTGGAAGCGAAACGTTCAGAGTTGACCGAGTGATAAGGATAACCGAAACCCACCAACTTTCTTTTGGAACTATAATCCCATACCATATACACTCAATTACCTACAATCACTATCACCGGAGCCTTCGGCACCTGCTGAATTCATACCAATAATACATGCCTTCCGAAATGCTGGTCTGCCACTTCACAACGTTCGCCCCAAGACTGAAGACAACTCCACATATGGTTATGCCAACCCTTGATGTCTCTTTTCCGACGCTACTGAGTTTCTCCTTGCGGCGATATTGACTCACCACAGCGCAACATCAAGTCTGATTGATGATTTGTTAAAAGGAAATGGGGGGCTCCAACAGTCGGTCAAAAAATTTTCAAAGTCGACACTCATACTTCATCAGATGATAGACCCAATGCTTCATGGCCTTGGCTATTTATCATGGATGAAGCAAACAACAAATTTCACATCGAATGAAAGCCACCCTAGAGTCATCAAGTTTTACTGCTGGAATATTATATTATGCGCCAAATGGCTGTTGCGTCAAAAGGCAAACGAAAAGAATCAAGTGTATGCACCTGAGTGTCATCTTAGCAATGATGGGTATCATCTACACAATGAGATGCACCCATCAGACTGGTGGTGGAAATCCCAGGTATATCAATTGCCTGGAGAATTCAATAAATTATTCTGACAATGTTTAGTATTGTCTCCCAGAAGGCGAAACTGTTGTTCCACTGATCTTCTTCTCTGATTTGACACATCTGCCGAATTGTTCAGGAAATAAAAAATTGTGGCCTATATACATGACCATTGGCATCCTGTCCAGCACCGTATGGATGAAACCCACAACTCAGAGCATTGTCCTGGTAGGAATTCTGCCACAGCCATTCAAATGATGTGATATCCCCACTCCACAAAAGGCCTGCAAACAATCCCATGATTAACTTGTCATGCAGAGTGTTCTCGAATACATGCTGCAGCCTCCGACCAACACACAAAATTGTCAGTTTACAGCTTATTGTGCCGACGGTCATTACCTGCAATGCCATTTATTTCTCTCTTGATGGGTTGCCAAAAATCTAGAGCATGCGGTACTGCAAAATCATGGATATGGATTATGTCCTTGGTGTGAAGTTGAAAAGACAGAATTGGGCAGGTATATCGACATACTGGTGGCACTCCGCAATCAAAACATTTATCAATCATTCTACCAAGTTGCCCAACAAATCTTGCACACTATGGAAAATACACTAACAAACTTGCAGAATCCCGATAATACTAGATTGTACCAAATTACTGAAAGCTCTAGCAATATCAATTGTTCAACCCTGCCAGTTGTCGAGCCAATTGCTCATGACCCTGTTGAGGCTGCCTCGATTCTTACAAAGTGTGGCATCAATCTTGGTGACAATATATTATGGCACACCGGTTCAATTGTCAGCGATCTTCCAAAACCAGACCTTCTTTCCACAATGCAGTTGGGCATGTTAAAACATCTTCTGGGGTGGCTCCAACAACTGATGAAGAAGTTCAAACAACTCCCAAAATACAACAAGCTGTGGTTATCTGTACCAGCATACTTGACAATGACGAATTCCAAGACATCATGTGTGGAGGATACCCAGTGGACTGGAAAGGAACTTAGAACAATGAGCCGCTAGCGGCTTGCTGTCGTCACCAATCGTCTACGTTGTCTGAATACCTCTGAAAAACAAACATTTGATCATTCCATCCAATACTTCTGAGTACTCCTTGAGTTTTACCACTAGTGCTGATATCCGTCCCATGATGAGGATACCTTGAATCATATGGATGATGCTCTGCATCACTTTCACAACTTCAAACATGTCTTCCTGCATTATCAAGTGCACAAGAAAACCATTGAACAATCAAAAGAATTGCAGACAGAGCTCAATTAGCAGCAAGACGCAGATATGGACGATTACAGAAATTGCTCTGCCAATAAACGACATCGTTAACTTGATGACCCGAATGATTGGATACAGTCGGGAGTGGTTGATCACCTGGAGGAGGAGTGATCATTTGACTTTCAAAAACTTCATCTAATGACACACTTCTGGTGATGTATCAAACGATTCGGGGGACTGCAACAGTGGTCTACTGAGGTTTACGAAGCAGCTTGCAAAACCCAAATCAAAGATGGGTATCAGGCCACCAATAAGACCAGAGATGTCCATCAGCAGATGGCTAAAAATTATCTCTGCCGAGATGCGTTTGCTCTATGGCAGATGAAGCTCAATTCAAATCGTTTCAGCAACGTTACGTGTAGGCCATCCACGTTAGACAAGAGATATCAGACTGCTGCCACTGGCAGAAGCAGTGCGGGGGGTTCTGAAATCAAGCCACAGGTGGTGTTTGTGTCAATACAGAAGGGAGAAACTACGTTTGGAGATATTTGCCATTTGTATAGCCATGACAACATTCTCCAGAGTTGTCTGGTCAACTTGACATTGGTATAGTTGAACGTCTCAAAGATACAAATCAACATCGATAACATGCAAACTTGCCAGGCCGTCCTATTGCATACTATTCAGAATGCTATGGAAGAATTCAATAGCCAATTGACATATGAGGAAATTAGAGCTACTGGACAAAAGGAATGGTATACAGGGCCACCGAGAAATGATTGGGTATAGATAAAGTTATTCTGACAACATCATAGATTTCCCAAACCTGCTCATAAAGTATTGCAAGGGCACTTACCTTCTCAATTACTTCGCGATTTCAAACTCCAAATTCCCAGTCACATGTTATATTTGGTATTTGTGCTGGTGACAAAATCAGTCTATTGAGGATTGCCAAATGCCATCTCTTCAATGGTCCGAGTTGTGCCAGCATTGGGAGAAAATGCATACATGGTGCTGGTTGCAGGCCACATCTGCAGCACTGCTCACCTCATACCCAAGATTCCATCCACTTCAAAGGAGACTAACTCGGGCTGGATTGAAAATACTGATATTGATTTGAAAACATGGAATGGAATTCATTATGTAATGGAGAAGGAGTTGAACGAGGTACTCGCTGGTGGGGAAAAAAGGCATTGGCAGCATAAATAGTTGTTTAGGCAATTTCACAAGTTGTACATGTGTTTGCCAAATGGATTGTTTCCATGTGCCATTTATATACACCAATGACTTTGCTCAGAGATGCCAAAGCCACTCTGGGTGAGTTGTTAGATGTGTCAATTGAAGATGTAATTTACACTACGTATAAGGATAGTAATGGTAGATTGACTACCAATGTACATAGCTGTCATAATAACCTTGCAAGTATCATGTGCAATGGTATATAACTTGCCGACGAAATACCTCGATAGAATTTCCGCAACCTAGGGCTTGAGCAACCGTGAGTTGTCTATAGATGAAGTAAATGGGGGGGAAATCATGATACGGTGTTGCAAATAGGGCTGACCTCGCTTACAGTTGCACTAACAACTCCAAGCATTGCTACATATATGACTATCAGTATAGTTGCCACCTACATATGCTCCCAACGCACCCACTGCAAAAGTTGCTTACATCGGCAAGTATGGTACCTACATATGCGGCAATTTTCTCTTGATGTGGCTCACGAAAGAGAAGGATTGGCCTTGGAACATGCCAAACAGGTGACTGCTACCCTGGCAAAACCGAATAAGATCACTGCAATATAAATCTCCAGCGGAGCAACGGAGTTAGACAAGTTTCTCGTTGCACTACACTCCAATGTCCACGCTCACACACATCTATTACCATGTGGCCGACCTGATGAAGTGCATTATGCAGTCTCTTTTCGGGTTTCATGGAGTTATCATCATGATCCTACACAGCAGCAGACTTCAATGACGAACTGGACCATATGGGCTAGCGACCAACAAATGGCTTTAGATCTATGGTAAGAGAATTTTGATTGCTTCGCCGAAGGGATCAATTGGATCTATGGAGACCAAAACTGTCACATTCATGCAGTAATGAAGATGATGAACAAATATTTTCAACTGCCAAACAAACTGGCTGGAGCCTATGCCAATCATATTAAAGCTAATCAGAGGCAGACCTATTGGAATTCACTGGAGCTGGAGATAGCATACAACCATATGGCTTGGGGAGGCCTGTGGCACCATCTGAAACACAAGATTGGGCCAATGACCCTGAAATCTGGACAATTTGAATCAGTCAAGTAGCTATTTGTTAAGACTGCAGTATCAGAGGTCATACATACCTATAGCGATGGAAAGAGACCCGGCAGTCAACAGAGGCAGGAATCATCAAATAGCGGCAGAAAACAAATGTACTGGCCATCTATTGCCAAACCATCGGGAACTACAAAGACCTGAAAATTATAAGTGAGATGTGGTGGCAAGTCCATTGATCATGGAGAGTCCAGCTGAGAAGGCAATCATTCCAACTTACTGCCAGCACTCTCTACCTGAAAAGATGTCAATGAAAATCCGAAAGCCAACCAGCAGTGCACACGGTGCAGACGCAAAAATCATAATACTCATCACTGCACCTGGTACAGCCAGCCGAATTCATCTGAACTAGACTCCAACCCAGGTGGAAGTAGAGGTGGAAACCTGGTAAACTGTCAAAAATTGTTTGACACCAAGCAGTCAAAAAACTCACTAACCTCTCCCAACACTTAGCCTGGTGGGAGAGACTGGATGAGCACATGTCGGGGCTGGAGATGTTAGTCAGAGGTCATTGTTGGCAATTATGGATGAGATCCAACTCCACCGATTAGCCCTCAAATTAAGAGTTATTTTGGAGCAACCCAGGGCTATCATTTCAAGTTAATACTGATGTGGAATAGAAAAACCAGATTCATCACACATCATTCACAAAGTTCAAATTTGGGATCAACAAGGGGTGATTCTGTGAATTCGAGCACTTATTGATTGCAGTACGGCATGTACCTTTATGGCACCAAGGCTGCTCAAGCAACTTGAGCTGAGATATGAACCCACATTCTCCTCCACCCAGAACATCAATGGTCAAACAATGATGTCTGGGAAGAAGAGCCAAACAACCAGCCTCTTGGTTCAGTATTTTCAGCACCTGCCTCTAGTTAATGAATCAGAGGTGCCAGTTGTTCCGATGAAAACTTACAACTTAGTCCTGGGCTTGCCATGGTTCAAGGTGAGATACCCGGACATCGACTGGATATCTGGTGAACTTTTGACTCTGCGGACCGTAAGTGGACACTTCCAAACAGCTTGGGCAGCAACGTCACAACCTTCACAAGCAGAGGGCAAAGGCTCTCTGCACAGGGGTGGTGAAAGAAACAAGCCTCCAGACATACATCTGCTTGGAGCCACTGCATTTGAGTTTCTAGTAGCTAGCAATGAGATTCTCAAGGCCTTTGCCATACAACTTGGCCACCGCATACAGTTGTTGGGTTTGACAATGGAAGGCATTACCACATGTAACAGAAGCCCTTGGTCCAGACCCTACAACAAGAAGCAGCAGCAGAAGTTGTGGCAGATGAGTAACACATCGACAGTACTTGAATGACTGCTACCAGCTCACTGAAACATGAAGGTAGGATAAAATGCCACTGTCATGCTCTATTGTGACAGCCTGGTGGAAGCCTCTACTCCAGGGCATCCTTACCCACCTCCACTTGAGTCCTTATTTGAATGCACAGCTAACAGGTACAGATGGAGAGAGACATACACCTGACTTGGTGCCTACAGATAAGGGCAGGCACATCCCCATCCGATACTGAGAATTTGTGGAGGTCTTTAGCAAGGACAAGGCCAAGACACTACTGCTGGACTGTTCAATTGACCATGTGATTGACCTTGAGCCCATGCACAAGCTGCCACATGGGTGGATCTATAACCTGTCAGAGGTTGAGTGAAGAACTCTGAAAGCCTATATTGGAATGAACATTGCCAATAGGTTGATACAACGGTCGTCATCACTGATGGAAGTACCAATACTATTTGCGCAGAAGAAAAACAGCAGCCACTCTGAATAGACAACTGAGCTTGGAATACAGGTACAATTAAGAACCGCTACCCTTTTCCACTGATGCCAGGGAAGCTTGACCATATTGGAGGTGCCAAACTAGTCACAAAACTTGACCTCCATGGTACTTATGTCATGTTACAAATACAGCAGGGAAATGAGTACAGAACTGCATTTGGAACCTGATACAGCCAGTTCGAGTATCATGTCATGCTTTTCACCTTGACGAATACACCAGCTACTCATCAGCTCGATATTGATGACTGTCAGTGGCCCAATATCGACCACTTTACCATGTATCACTTAGATGACAACCTTATCTCCTCCACCAATGAGAAGGAGCATAAAGATTATCCACAAATGGTGCTGTAGCAACTCCAGGAATATAGACTCTATTGCAGGGCAGAGAAGTGCCAATTGGGAGTCTTAGAGATGGGCTTCCTTTGCTTTGCTATCAGTATCAATGGTGGAAGTATGGAGTCAAATTGTATATGAACAATCGATGATCGGCCGACCCCAGCATAGATACAGGAGGTGCAGGTCCATCTCAGATTCACAAACTTCTTGCGCAGTTGTATCCAGATATATGCCAAGGTAATGGCACCCATATAAAATCTGCTCAAGAACTAGCCAGAGAAGCCGCAGTGGGAATGACAGAAAAATACCAATTGTGCATGCCGAAAACTCAAGAGGGCCTTTACAGAGGTGCCAATTCAACACCACTGCGACCCTGCAATGCCGATCTTGTTCAGACCGATACAACTGGCTTCACGATGGCAGGGATCCTGCAGCAGTATCATGACTTTGGCACCCTCTGAACAGTCAATTTTAACATATTGAAGTAATTGCCAGCTGAGCACAACTATGATACGTACAATTGTAAGCACCTTGCTATTGTTGAACCCATGAAGCAGTGGTGCCACTCTCTTGAAAGAGCCAGGTACAAGATTTTAGTGTGCTGTGACCCCAAGAACCTTGAGTATTTCCAAACTTCCAAAGTGCTCTCATGGCAACAAGCCAGGTGCTGAAAAATCCTCATGGCCTATCACTCCAGCATAAAACACATGGGGGGAGTCCAAACTCGTGCTAATGGCTAGTCTAGATCTCCCAACTACAAGCAAGGACATCAGAAGCCCATTGGTTGACTCTTGTCAAACCTGGCAGTGAGGGCAGTAATATCTGCAGTTGAAGTGAATGATCATCTCCGGCTGGCTATTCAGAAGGTGTTGTCTTCCAACACATTGGCATTCAATGTAAATGAAAAGATAGTTGGCTTACCCGTATCAAACACCACTGAAAATGAGAATAGATACAATCTCATCGCTGCAGCTGGGATATATGAATGGAGGCTATACGTTCCTGCCGATCCAACACTTTGTGCGAGAGTGATATGTCTCTTCCATGACAACCCCGAATCAGGTCTCTTTGCAGCTCTCGTGACCACTGCACTAGTTTTTTGGAACTTCTATCAACTGTGATGGACATGCACATTCAGAAGTACATCGGTGGCTGCAAAGTTTGCCACTGCACCAAGGCAACACGGCACAATCAACATGGCACATCAAGTTTCCTGGCACCTCTGACCGGACTCTGGAAAGGTGTCCCAATAGATTTTGTCACTGACTTGCTGGAATCAACTGCATCTGAGTACATGGGAATCTTAATGCTTGTCCATCAGCTAATCAAAATGGCAATCTACTTGCCATGTTGAAAGCATGTTGATTTGCCAGAACTGGATGGACTTTCCTTCTGGCATATTCTTTGCAAGTATGGAGTGGCCTACAATATTGTCACTGATTAAGGAGGCCAATGTACACGTCGATTCTGGATGAGGGTATGTTTCGATATGAGTACTGACCAGGGACATTTCATCCACAGTTGGATGGCCAGAGGGAGAGGTAAAATTAGATAATGGAGCAGTACCTCCGAGCTTGATGTAATTGCACACCGGATTACAGGGTTGAACTTCTTCTATTGGCTGAGTTTGCATACGACAACTCTATACACCACTCGATATAGATGATTCCCTTCAGGGCCAATTACAACTACCATCCACCCTTGCAGTTCAAGGCTCCCAAGATACCTATGAACATTAGGTTGGAGATCCAAGCAGACTTGATGATGGCCACCCTAGCCGAGACACACCAAAAGCTGAGTGATTTAACCACTGTGAATCTGAAATTGTTTCCTATATAAACTCTAATCCAACAATGAGAGTATTATTTGTAGCAGCAATGGTTCCAGGTTATTCGGCTTCAGTTGAGGTTGGAATTGGAACAATGGCCCCGGTTCGGATCTGGAACCACCAAGAAACCGAATCACCCAATTATATACAGTTTCGACCTGGAACCAAACAGAAAGCTGCTTGGTTTTGGTGGGTTTCCCATGTGGCAGAGCTGTATTTTTCATCAGCCCCAATGATATTATAATTGCTCCTCCAAGTGGGTAATTGAGTTCGCATGGGATTGCAATGTGATATGTATATGTATTACACTGGTTTCAACCCTCTTTAAAATCCCACTTTTCGATTTGTGAAGGGATTTGTATTCATCAAGTCACTGTGAAATAAAGCCAAAAATACGGCCTAAATCATGTGTTGTTTCTTCAGCGACTCAATGAATATGAAATGGATTGCAAATTTGCGAGCAGGAGGTGAATGGGCATCAAAAACTACATCATCTACATATATCACATTTTGCAATCCAAGTAAAATTGAATTATTTAATTGCAGCAATAAATTTGACAGTTGAACCAGCCAAAAACCTGCAGTTTTAAACACAGTGTAGTTTTTAGATAAGGTTAAACCTGTTGCAACCGAACCAGGTTAGGGTTGGAACCGGAACTGAACAGTTCTAGCAGGTTGGAACTATTGCTAATACAAACTATTATCCAACGAAATACATTCCACAACTGGTGGCATAACTGGAACAACTCATATGGTCGAAAACAATAGTTTGACATCATACAACTGCAATTGATTGTCATAATTCTTGTAATTGGCTGAATTACAATATGATCAAAATTCTACAGGAAGGTACTTCAGTCTGCAAAGCCATATCAAAATCTAGATCTGGTCACTACAGCCAGAATTAAATGAAGAGAGATATATAGACCAATCAAAAGACAGTAGACAACCCATTATACGGAAATAGGGTAAACAGGAAATCAATAGCAAGATATAGTGCAAGTTTAAGAGTTACTCAGACTTGGACTTGGAGGTACAAGATATCAACAGAGGTCAGTAGCTGTGGCAACATATTTCAAAAGATTCAATCATATACAGAATTGTCAACAAAGGTATACCATAATGCACCAGATATTCAAATCAAGTTTTTTATCTGTTACCACCATATACAAGCAAATATACTAGATAATTCAGTAGTTGAACTGGTAAGATTCAATGTAAAAATTTAATAACGAAAGAATGAAGAATGTTGAAGTTCATTTATTTATTTATTTATTCATCATACACCATGCAGCCCACAGGCTATAGCCGGTGTGGTATAAACAAATAACCTTGAACAAGAACAACAAATGAAACCGAACAAAGGAAAACAAAAAACCCCTGGCTAGGTAGCACCACTCCGCAGTCTCCTATCACCCCTGCTCTAGTTAAAAGAAATTTCCAATAAATCATAGTGGTTTGTAACACGCTTCATACAATGATAAAATATCTGTCAGTCTCATTCGGCTTGGTCCTGCATATCATGCGGATTCTCCCCCTGGAGTTTACCCTCCTCCTCCCTTCCCCGTTCAAATTTCATCCTCCTCTCAACTCTCTGCTTCTCCTTCCTTCTCATCATCCTCCCCACCATCATCCCCTCCACTCTCACTCTGATGTTCCTCCACCATATCGTTGACAGTTCCCTGGCCTGCAATTTGGATGTTGCCATGCCCAAGGTGTTCATCATCACGGAATTGGCCCAGATACCATCTTCGAGTAGCTATATGTGTGTCACGCAGAAAATGTGTCAGAGGTTGTATTGCTTTATCGGTATAAAGAAGATGCTTCCAGAGATATCGAGGGTGTACAACTCCAATCTCTTTCCGTATGGTTTGTCTTTCGTGTTAATATAAAGGGCATCTTAGTAGAAGATGTTCCGGTGACTGGGAACCTCCATAGCGACACGGGCAGAGAGGGGAGTCAAGAGAATTAGTTGGAATTTTGTATAGGTAACTGCGGAAGTATCCATGTCCGGTTCGTAGTTGGGTGACAGTAGATGCAAACTGGCGTTTGCCACTTCTGAAAATATTGTCTGGTTTGGTACGGAATATTCCAATATAGTTCTTTCCTTTCGCGGGATGTCGCATCCACCAATCCCCCCATTCCTGCATTTTTGCTGCTCTGGTTACCCTCTTGAGGTATGATAAGGAGGTGTTATAGTAGGTAGATGGTTTTTCCAGAGTGGACTTTTTTGCCAACTTATCGGCAAGTTCATTTCCAGGTACATCTGTATGGCCAGCAATCCATTGTACAGTGATAGTAGTTTTGAGTGCATGGAGGTTATTGGCGATGTTGGAGAGTACCAGCGAAGTGGACTGTCCAGGGGCGGGATTGAGGGTATTGAGATGTCATATGGCAGCTTGATTGTCTGTGAAAATCCATATATGTCTTTTGGTGAGGTTATTACGTTGACAGATCTGAAAGCATTTCTGTGCAGCTTTAAGAATACCAAGTAATTCAGCATCATAAACTTCCTGTTGATGGCCCATTGGATAGGTTGCTTCAATGACTTCTTCTCCTGTCATTTCAACTACAGTTCCTGCGCCAATGTTTTCGTTCAACATAGATCCATCTGAATAACAAACAATATTGCAGTCATCTTGTTTCAACATTGCATACTGGGCTTCGTGGGCTTTGGCTTCCTCTTCCTTTGAACGAGGATTAATTTGCGTTTTGACTCTACTTTCAATCCACGGTGGACAGGCTGTGGTTGAATAGGTTTCAATCTCCAACCTGTTGGCAATCCATGGCCTGAGGGTTGATAAGGTTTGGATAAGACGTGTTTCAAATTTGCGGTTATTTTGTTGCATACTGTCCCATGAAATCCAGGGCCCAGTTGTGTTACTAGACTCTGGGGTTTCATGAAATGGAGGGAAAGTCAATGGACGACGTTGTCGGATTGGATGCATTTCGGGAAACGTCAGTATTCGAATTGCATATTTTCTTCGTATGTGATTAAGTCGAACAGCTACTGGTGGCAGGGCTGCTTCATTGTGTAGGGCTATTGTTGGAGATGTGCGGAAGGCTCCAAGGATGCACCGAAGTGCCATATTTTGAACTGTTTCAAATGTCTGTTGATATGTTGCTTGCCCCATCCACCAAACTTCAGCTCCGAAGTCGCAGACAGGTACAACACACGCATTGTATAGTTGGCGGACTGCCCTGGATGTTAGTCCTGATTCTGTATTGGCTAGTGATTTGAGGGCTCCCAGGGCTCTTGTGCCGCTTGCGGCCTTCCGCATAACATGGTGTTTGAAGTTGATTTTTCTGTCAAACCAAATACCAATTCACCTCACCACATCTGGGCCAATGCCTTTTGTGCCGGGGGAAATGGTAGTGCCATTGGGTAGGGTAATCTTTTCGTCATCGGAGGTATCACCGTTTCGTTTATTGTGGAAGTGCATCATTTTTGACTTTGAGTCATCAAATCGTACAGCATTGTTTTCTGCCCATTTGCAAGCTGTCCGTGCAGCAGCCTCAAGGCATCTTGCATTATAGGCCGGAAAAAACTGTATAATGGGGATGTATGAGGTTGATAAGAGTTGGGATGCATTCATGAATGAGTGAGTGATGGTATTGACAGTAACAAATACTGAATATAAGTCAGATGTTGAATGGAGAATTGGTTTCCCCTTCACTTATTCTTTAGTCAACAAAACAATTATTTAGCTTCAGCTTCCACTTATTTCACACTTGGTGATTCTCAATTGATTTTCTTGTTTACTATCTCTATCTGTTAGCTACAGCCTCTTTTCTGACCTTTTTTGCCTGTGACTTCAGCATTGATGATTCCTACAACCTTGTATTCTGAATGCATGATGAAATAATGTTTTTGAAATTAATTCTATCTATTATATTCAGGAATTAATTTTATGCACTGTTTTTCTCACTGGAATGGCTGTTATATTTGTTACTGACCCTGCAATACTGGCTTCACTGTGATTCAATCTGTGAATATGCTTTGCAATTTTATATTGATATCAATGGGACATTGGAAATTGAAAGAAAACTGTCCACTGCTTTGTATTTCCCGACCAATGGCAAAAGAAAAAGAGTCACTATGGTCATGGAATTGTATATCTATAACTTTGTCAATTATTAACAAGACCATCAGGTTAGATAGCTACAACTGTCAGAGTTCACAGCTAATAGTTATACCTTGGAAATAACTAGTTGCTTTTTATTCTCAAGCTGTTATGGCTTATACCTAAGAATAATATTTGGTCAACATCAAATTAAAATTTTTATTGATAATTGCAAAGTCAATACACAGCTGATGGACCAACAGATTGACCAACATTTGAATCAACTCAAAGCTGAGACACAAAGAGTCCAAGCTAGTATTAGTGATAGTTCCAGGTTACCCACCAGCTGTCAGGGTTGCGACAGAAACCAGAGCTCTGGTCGGAGTTTCGAATGGCCAAGGAACCAAACTGCCCAATGACAAGTAGTTCAAAACCCAAACTGCACCTGAAACCACAACTTTTTTGGCTGGGATTTTATTCAGCAGAGCTTTATTTTTGTAAACCCAGATTGTTGGCTGCCATTAAGTTTTTGAGGTCCGATTGGATCACAAAATATTCTGTATATAAAATGCTCAGTTTGAGATGTTCTTTCACCTTCCGGTGTGCGATTTGCAATCTCAGTATTATTTGTTGTGTTGCTGTAAAAAACACACAATATTCGATGTTATTTTGCAGTGACCCAATGAATATTGCTCTGATTGCCCATTAGAGACCAGGAGGGGAATGAACATCAAAATCCGCATATATTACATATAGAATATATTTTGATCCAATCAGAACTGAAATACTTGTTTGGAGAAATAGTATTTGTAGATAGAACCTGCTAAAATCTGCAGTTTCAGGTATGGTTCAGATTTTTCAGGTGGTAGAACCCATTGAAAAGGTTCCAGGTTAGGGTTGCAACCAGAACTGAACTGTTCAAGTGGGTTGACACTATTTCTAATACCAGTCCAGGCAGTACAGTCTCAACAGGCCAACCAGTTATGAAAAACTGAAGTTCAGCAGATACAGAGTGACAAAGATTCACTAGACACTCAAAATATATCAACTACTGGAGAAAGCCAAAAGTTCAATTTGAAATGTATTGGACCTGATGAGATTATTCAAAATATTGGTCTATTTGCTTATTTAATCAAATTTCAAGAACAGTTATGCATTTATGATATTTAACTCATATTATGGCTGGAAATGGCCACTCAGAATCCTCTTCTATATCATTATATGGCAGAACCACATCTACCACTCATAGTGGATTCCCAAGAGGAGTATAATATTGGGTCTATAGATTATTCTAGAAAGTTTCAAAGACAGTTGCAGTACCTAGCAATATAGTAAGTATACAACAATCACAGCTGGGATTCCATGGTTGATATAGACCGACTTCAAGCTATTGTTGACTTTCATGGTCACTAACCAGGCCAACCTGGGTAATACACCTGTGGCTATATGGTGTCAGGTAGGAAGGAAGCTACTGTAATGGTTTTGTTTAGGCAAAACCACTTACAGAGTTATGAGTAATGAAAGACAAATGGGATAATTCAATACAGGAATACAAAATAGATTGTTATGGAAAGAATATGATGTTCTGAAAAGAAATCAGGTTTTGAATGGAAAGTAATGACTTTTGGCAGAAAAAGAATGAACAGTATAATGGCAGTACATGATGTTGGCAACAGTTGGAATAAATGTTTAAATGAGTGAGTTATAGTCATTATTGTCACAAATATAATATATAGGTCTGGTGTCAAAAAGTAAATTGAGTTTCTCTTCTTTCATTTTCTAGTCTACAAAACAATCAATTAGTTTCAGCTGTGATATTTTTCTTACTGGGTAATTCTGGATTGAATTTGTCGTTTCCAGTCTCTATCTCTTGGATTCAAGCTACCTCCCAACCCTTCAGCCCTGTGGCATCTGATTGTATAATCACTAGAACCCCAAGCCCTGAACCCTTGAAATAGACAGAAAATTACTATTGAGATAGTCAAATACATCAACAAAGTTTCCA